>JBBDGP010004452.1:0-82504 GCA_037952835.1 Lithobates septentrionalis
AGGAGCCTAACCAGCATGCCTTGTTCTCCCCTCTTCTATCCCTCAATGTCTTGTTTGGGTGGGAGGAGCCTGACCAGCATGCATTGTTCTCTCCTCGGTGTCCTGGTTGGGTGGGGGTGGGAGGAGCCTGACCAGCATGCATTGTGTTTTGTTCTCCCCTCGGTGTCCTGGTTGGGTGGGGGTGGGAGGAGCCTGACCAGCATGCATTGTGTTTTGTTCTCCCCTCGGTGTCCTGGTGGGTGGAGAGGAGCCTGACCAGCATGCATTGTGTTTTGTTCTCCCCTCGGTGTCCTGTTGGGTGGGAGGAGCCTGACCAGCATGCATTGTGTTTTGTTCTCCCTCGGTGTCCTGGTTGGGTGGGGGTGGGAGGAGCCTGACCAGCATGCATTGTGTTTTGTTCTCCCCTCGGTGTCCTGGTTGGGTGGGGGTGGGAGGAGCCTGACCAGCATGCATTGTGTTTTGTTCTCCCCTCGGTGTCCTGGTTGGGTGGGGGTGGGAGGAGCCTGACCAGCATGCATTGTGTTTTGTTCTCCCCTCGGTGTCCTGGTTGGGTGGGGGTGGGAGGAGCCTGACCAGCATGCATTGTGTTTTGTTCTCCCCTCGGTGTCCTGGTTGGGTGGGGGTGGGAGGAGCCTGACCAGCATGCATTGTGTTTTGTTCTCCCCTCGGTGTCCTGGTTGGGTGGGGTGGGAGGAGCCTGACCAGCATGCATTGTGTTTTGTTCTCCCCTCGGTGTCCTGGTTGGGTGGGGGTGGGAGGAGCCTGACCAGCATGCATTGTGTTTTGTTCTCCCCTCGGTGTCCTGGTTGGGTGGGGGTGGGAGGAGCCTGACCAGCATGCATTGTGTTTTGTTCTCCCCTCGGTGTCCTGGTTGGGTGGGGGTGGGAGGAGCCTGACCAGCATGCATTGTGTTTTGTTCTCCCCTCGGTGTCCTGGTTGGGTGGGGGTGGGAGGAGCCTGACCAGCATGCATTGTGTTTTGTTCTCCCCTCGGTGTCCTGGTTGGGTGGGGGTGGGAGGAGCCTGACCAGCATGCATTGTGTTTTGTTCTCCCCTCGGTGTCCTGGTTGGGTGGGGGTGGGAGGAGCCTGACCAGCATGCATTGTGTTTTGTTCTCCCCTCGGTGTCCTGGTTGGGTGGGGGTGGGAGAGGAGCGCATGCATTGTGTTTTGTTCTCCCCTCCGGTTTTCCTGTTGGGTGGGGGGTGGGAGGAGCCTGACCAGCATGCATTGTGTTTTGTTCTCCCCTCGGTGTCCTGGTTGGGTGGGGGTGGGAGGAGCCTGACCAGCATGCATTGTGTTTTGTTCTCCCCTCGGTGTCCTGGTTGGGTGGGGTGGGAGGAGCCTGACCAGCATGCATTGTGTTTTGTTCTCCCCTCGGTGTCCTGGTTGGGTGGGGGTGGGAGGAGCCTGACCAGCATGCATTGTGTTTTGTTCTCCCCTCGGTGTCCTGGTTGGGTGGGGGTGGGAGGAGCCTGACCAGCATGCATTGTGTTTTGTTCTCCCCTCGGTGTCCTGGTTGGGTGGGGGTGGGAGGAGCCTGACCAGCATGCATTGTGTTTTGTTCTCCCCTCGGTGTCCTGGTTGGGTGGGGGTGGGAGGAGCCTGACCAGCATGCATTGTGTTTTGTTCTCCCCTCGGTGTCCTGGTTGGGTGGGGGTGGGAGGAGCCTGACCAGCATGCATTGTGTTTTGTTCTCCCCTCGGTGTCCTGGTTGGGTGGGGGTGGGAGGAGCCTGACCAGCATGCATTGTGTTTTGTTCTCCCCTCGGTGTCCTGGTTGGGTGGGGGTGGGAGGAGCCTGACCAGCATGCATTGTGTTTTGTTCTCCCCTCGGTGTCCTGGTTGGGTGGGGGTGGGAGGAGCCTGACCAGCATACATTGGTTTCTTCTCTCCTCTTCTAACCAATCGGTGTTGTGGTTGTCTCCAGGTGGCTCAGGAGATCTGGGTGTGTGAGAAGCAATCGGTTACAAAGTGGAAAGGAGACATCTTATCCTACAAGCTGCACCTGAAGTCCAGACTGAACGACGACGAGCCGCCGCGAAAGGGCAACTGAACGAGTGCAGATAGTTTCCGACTTTCCCTCTCCGGCAAGTCTCCATAGTCATCAGCTTGAAGAAGCCACCATTGCTGTGGATGGCCACCCCTCGGTGTCACCGGAGAAGGACATTAGTGACGGGGCCCACAGGACAGCCAATAGAAGGTTGTCTGTAACGGGCTTCTCAGGAAAGGACGCGGCTAGTATACAGCTTCCGGCTGTGGTGGGCCCAGGGGGTGGAAGGCCTCTGACTCCTCCCCTCTGCGCTCTCCTCATCTGATCCCAATTTACATCCTTTTGTTTTTTTGTTTTTTTTTAAGCAAATTATTTATCTGTAATTGTAAAGATACAATAAAGAGAGAAACTTCGTTCTGTAACTTCTTATTGGCTGCGGGACTGTCTGGAGGAGGGGCGACGCTTTTCCAATAGATATGAATAGATGAGGGACTCCTTCTAATTTTGTTACATTTTACTGGAGACCACCTGTGTATAGATTGATTTGCCCCCGCAGATGCTGAGGCCTGCCCCCCTCTCCCCGGCAAACGCTTGAGGCCTGCCCCCCGCAGACGCTGAGGACAACACGCACCCCGCCCCCCCCCCCGCAAACACTAAGGCCTGAACCCCCCCGCAAACCAAACGCTTGAGGCCTGCCCCCCGCAGACACAGGCCTTCCCTCCCCCCATGAGGGTCTGCAGTAAATTTGGAGCCTGGTGGTGTCGGTATTCTTTGAGTTGTTCCCTCCGGAGGATATTTAGAATCCATTTGGTATGAAAATGAGGGAGGAAATTCGGAGGAGGAGACATCTGGAGCTTATGGGGGATCTTCATCTGATCTCCAGGCACCCCCTTCATCCACCTATTTACCATCCCGAGGATTATTCTCCCTTCAGATATTCTAATAGACCTGAAATAGTGATAATCATTCTTCAGAGATTGTCGACCTTCGTGAGTTAGGGGTCTACGAGTGAATGGGGTGCTTCCTGGGAATAGTTCAGTCTGGACCCTTTTCTTCATCAATGGCACATTTTTTTCCTTTTAATGGAGTCGGCTTACTCATAGCCTTGTATTACGACCATTGGTATTTGAGAAGGATGCTGTTCCTGACCCCTTCTAGAAAGTGGAATTGTTCAGTGTAGCCTGTCCTGGAAGATGGTGATCTCTGTATGTGAGCAGAGGGAGCATTGTGAGCGTGTGCGGAGGACACCATGACACAGGACATTCCTGGGATATTTATAACCTGGAGCAATGCACACCGAGGAGCTGACCGAGCTGGAGGCCGGACACTGAGCTGTGATCAACACAACCAAAGACCATAGAGACGGGACAGTCACCGGGGTGTAAGTGTGGACTCAGTCGTGGAGGTGGCAATAGTGTTGAGCGGGCAGGAATTTGTAACAGAGGATAGACAGGTGTGACTAGTGGCAGGACAGAGGATAGGTGTGACTAGTGGCAGGACAGAGGATAGGTGTGACTAGTGGCAGGACAGAGGATAGACAGGTGTGACTAGTGGCAGGACAGAGGATAGGTGTGACTAGTGGCAGGACAGAGGATAGGTGTGACTAGTGGCAGGACAGAGGATAGACAGGTGTGACTAGTGGCAGGACAGAGGATAGATAGGTGTGACTAGTGGCAGGACAGAGGATAGACAGGTGTGACTAGTGGCAGGACAGAGGATAGACAGGTGTGACTAGTGGCAGGTCAGAGGATAGGTGTGACTAGTGGCAGGACAGAGGATAGGACAGGTGTGACTAGTGGCAGGACAGAGGATAGACAGGTGTGACTAGTGGCAGGACAGAGGATAGACAGGTGTGACTAGTGGCAGGTCAGAGGATAGACAGGTGTGACTAGTGGCAGGTCAGAGGATAGACAGGTGTGACTAGTGGCAGGTCAGAGGATAGGTGTGACTAGTGGCAGGACAGAGGATAGACAGGTGTGACTAGTGGCAGGTCAGAGGATAGACAGGTGTGACTAGTGGCCAGACATGGTGTGACTAGTGGCCAGAAAGATCCATAGTGAATATATTCACACTTTAGTTGGGTTGGATAAGAAGTGACCACTTTCTGAAGCCCCCCATAATGTCGCTCTCTTTCCCCTTCTCGAGTGGAGCTTTACGTTCTCTGCAGCTGGAGGCCGAGGAGCAGGAAAGGTGGGAGAAAAGGAAAAAACTTAGCCGGGTAGCTCTGAGGCCCTCAGTGAATTCTCACCGTTTAGTGAAAGCTCCCCCCCAACTGACCTCCGTGTGTACTGACCCCCTCTTCCACCAAGCCCTCTTCACTGGTGACCTGGCCACCTTACAAGTCTACATGGAGGCAAAGATCACTGCCAACGTCCTTATCCCTTCCAGGAATCATGACCTCCGCTGGAAATGCCAGCAAGCTGGTGAGTGACAGAGAGGAAAGAGATCTGTACGATTTGTTGTAAGGGGGTTGTACTGGTGTGTGTAGGGGGCTGTATGCTTGGGGGTGAGAGGGATTTTACTGGTGGGTGTAGCCATCTGTATGGTTTGCTGTAGGGGACTGTACAGTTAGGTGTAGGGGCTCTGTGGCTGGATGTAGGGAGCTGTACAGTAAAGTGTAGGGGCTTTGTGCTGGATGTAGGGAGCTGTACAGTAAAGTGTAGGGGCTTTGTGGCTGGATGTAGGGAGCTGTACAGTAAAGTGTAGGGGCTTTGTGGCTGGATGTAGGGAGCTGTACAGTAAAGTGTAGGGGCTTTGTGGCTGGATGTAGGGAGCTGTATGGTTGGGTGTAGGGGCTTTGTGGCTGGATGTAGGGAGCTGTACGGTAAAGTGTAGGGGCTTTGTGGTTGGATGTAGGGAGCTGTACGGTAAAGTGTAGGGGCTTTGTGGCTGGATGTAGGGAGCTGTATAGTAAAGTGTAGGGGCTTTGTGGCTGGATGTAGGGGACTGTACAGTTAGGTGTAGGGGCTTTGTGGCTGGATGTAGGGAGCTGTACGGTAAAGTGTAGGGGCTTTGTGGCTGGATGTAGGGGACTGTACGGTTAGGTGTAGGGGCTTTGTGGCTGGATGTAGGGGACTGTACGGTAAAGTGTAGGGGCTTTGTGGCTGGATGTAGGGAGCTGTACAGTAAAGTGTAGGGGCTCTGTGGCTGGATGTAGGGAGCTGTATGGTTGGGTGTAGGGCTTTGTGGCTGGATGTAGGGAGCTGTACAGTAAAGTGTAGGGGCTTTGTGGTTGGATGTAGGGAGCTGTACAGTAAAGTGTAGGGGCTTTGTGGTTGGATGTAGGGAGCTGTACGGTAAAGTGTAGGGGCTTTGTGGCTGGATGTAGGGAGCTGTACAGTAAAGTGTAGGGGCTCTGTGGCTGGATGTAGGGAGCTGTACGGTAAAGTGTAGGGGCTCTGTGGCTGGATGTAGGGGAGCTGTACAGTAAAGTGTAGGGGCTTTGTGGTTGGATGTAGGGAGCTGTACGGTTGGGTGTAGGGGCTTTGTGGTTGGATGTAGGGAGCTGTACAGTAAAGTGTAGGGGCTTTGTGGCTGGATGTAGGGAGCTGTACGGTAAAGTGTAGGGGCTCTGTGGCTGGATGTAGGGAGCTGTACAGTAAAGTGTAGGGGCTTTGTGGCTGGATGTAGGGAGCTGTACGGTAAAGTGTAGGGGCTTTGTGGCTGGATGTAGGGAGCTGTACGGTGAAGTGTAGGGGCTTTGTGGTTGGATGTAGGGAGCTGTACAGTTAGGTGTAGGGGCTCTGTGGCTGGATGTAGGGAGCTGTACGGTAAAGTGTAGGGGCTTTGTGGCTGGATGTAGGGAGCTGTACGGTAAAGTGTAGGGGCTTTGTGGCTGGATGTAGGGAGCTGTACGGTAAAGTGTAGGGGCTTTGTGGCTGGATGTAGGGGAGCTGTACGGTAAAGTGTAGGGGCTTTGTGGCTGGATGTAGGGAGCTGTACGGTAAAGTGTAGGGGCTCTGTGGCTGGATGTAGGGAGCTGTACGGTAAAGTGTAGGGGCTTTGTGGCTGGATGTAGGGGAGCTGTACGGTAAAGTGTAGGGGCTTTGTGGCTGGATGTAGGGAGCTGTACGGTAAAGTGTAGGGGCTTTGTGGCTGGATGTAGGGGAGCTGTACGGTAAAGTGTAGGGGCTTTGTGGCTGGATGTAGGGAGCTGTACGGTTGGGTGTAGGGGCTTTGTGGCTGGATGTAGGGAGCTGTACGGTAAAGTGTAGGGGCTTTGTGGCTGGATGTAGGGAGCTGTACGGTAAAGTGTAGGGGCTTTGTGGCTGGATGTAGGGAGCTGTACGGTAAAGTGTAGGGGCTTTGTGGCTGGATGTAGGGAGCTGTACGGTAAAGTGTAGGGGCTTTGTGGCTGGATGTAGGGAGCTGTACGGTAAAGTGTAGGGGCTTTGTGGCTGGATGTAGGGAGCTGTACGGTTGGGTGTAGGGGCTTTGTGGCTGGATGTAGGGAGCTGTACGGTAAAGTGTAGGGGCTTTGTGGTTGGATGTAGGGAGCTGTACGGTTGGGTGTAGGGGCTTTGTGGTTGGATGTAGGGAGCTGTACGGTTGGGTGTAGGGGCTTTGTGGTTGGATGTAGGGAGCTGTACGGTAAAGTGTAGGGGCTTTGTGGCTGGATGTAGGGAGCTGTACGGTAAAGTGTAGGGGCTTTGTGGCTGGATGTAGGGAGCTGTACGGTAAAGTGTAGGGGCTTTGTGGCTGGATGTAGGGAGCTGTACGGTTGGGTGTAGGGGCTTTGTGGTTGGATGTAGGGAGCTGTACGGTTGGGTGTAGGGGCTTTGTGGTTGGATGTAGGGAGCTGTACGGTAAAGTGTAGGGGCTTTGTGGCTGGATGTAGGGAGCTGTACGGTAAAGTGTAGGGGCTTTGTGGCTGGATGTAGGGAGCTGTACAGTAAAGTGTAGGGGCTTTGTGGCTGGATGTAGGGAGCTGTACGGTAAAGTGTAGGGGCTTTGTGGCTGGATGTAGGGAGCTGTACGGTTGGGTGTAGGGGCTTTGTGGTTGGATGTAGGGAGCTGTACGGTTGGGTGTAGGGGCTTTGTGGCTGGATGTAGGGAGCTGTACGGTAAAGTGTAGGGGCTTTGTGGCTGGATGTAGGGAGCTGTACGGTAAAGTGTAGGGGCTTTGTGGCTGGATGTAGGGAGCTGTACGGTAAAGTGTAGGGGCTTTGTGGCTGGATGTAGGGAGCTGTACGGTAAAGTGTAGGGGCTTTGTGGCTGGATGTAGGGAGCTGTACGGTAAAGTGTAGGGGCTTTGTGGCTGGATGTAGGGAGCTGTACGGTTGGGTGTAGGGGCTTTGTGGCTGGATGTAGGGAGCTGTACGGTAAAGTGTAGGGGCTTTGTGGCTGGATGTAGGGAGCTGTACGGTAAAGTGTAGGGGCTTTGTGGCTGGATGTAGGGAGCTGTACGGTAAAGTGTAGGGGCTTTGTGGCTGGATGTAGGGAGCTGTACGGTAAAGTGTAGGGGCTTTGTGGCTGGATGTAGGGAGCTGTATGGTTGGGTGTAGGGGCTTGTGGCTGGATGTAGGGGAGCTGTACGGTAAAGTGTAGGGGCTTTGTGGCTGGATGTAGGGAGCTGTACGGTAAAGTGTAGGGGCTTTGTGGTTGGATGTAGGGAGCTGTACGGTAAAGTGTAGGGGCTCTGTGGCTGGATGTAGGGAGCTGTACGGTTGGGTGTAGGGGCTTTGTGGTTGGATGTAGGGAGCTGTACGGTAAAGTGTAGGGGCTTTGTGGTTGGATGTAGGGAGCTGTACGGTAAAGTGTAGGGGCTTTGTGGTTGGATGTAGGGAGCTGTACGGTAAAGTGTAGGGGCTTTGTGGCTGGATGTAGGGAGCTGTACGGTAAAGTGTAGGGGCTCTGTGGCTGGATGTAGGGAGCTGTACGGTAAAGTGTAGGGGCTTTGTGGCTGGATGTAGGGAGCTGTACGGTTGGGTGTAGGGGCTTTGTGGTTGGATGTAGGGAGCTGTACGGTAAAGTGTAGGGGCTTTGTGGCTGGATGTAGGGAGCTGTACGGTAAAGTGTAGGGGCTTTGTGGCTGGATGTAGGGAGCTGTACGGTAAAGTGTAGGGGCTTTGTGGCTGGATGTAGGGAGCTGTACGGTTGGGTGTAGGGCTTTGTGGCTGGATGTAGGGAGCTGTACGGTAAAGTGTAGGGGCTCTGTGGCTGGATGTAGGGAGCTGTACGGTAAAGTGTAGGGGCTTTGTGGCTGGATGTAGGGAGCTGTACGGTAAAGTGTAGGGGCTTTGTGGCTGGATGTAGGGAGCTGTACGGTAAAGTGTAGGGCTTTGTGGTTGGATGTAGGGAGCTGTACGGTAAAGTGTAGGGGCTTTGTGGTTGGATGTAGGGAGCTGTACAGTAAAGTGTAGGGGCTTTGTGGCTGGATGTAGGGAGCTGTACGGTAAAGTGTAGGGGCTTTGTGGCTGGATGTAGGGAGCTGTATGGTTGGGTGTAGGGGCTTTGTGGCTGGATGTAGGGAGCTGTACAGTAAAGTGTAGGGGCTTTGTGGCTGGATGTAGGGAGCTGTACAGTAAAGTGTAGGGGCTTTGTGGCTGGATGTAGGGAGCTGTACGGTAAAGTGTAGGGGCTTTGTGGCTGGATGTAGGGAGCTGTACGGTAAAGTGTAGGGGCTCTGTGTCTGGATGTAGGGAGCTGTACGGTAAAGTGTAGGGGCTTTGTGGCTGGATGTAGGGAGCTGTACGGTAAAGTGTAGGGGCTTTGTGGCTGGATGTAGGGAGCTGTACGGTAAAGTGTAGGGGCTTTGTGGCTGGATGTAGGGAGCTGTACAGTAAAGTGTAGGGGCTTTGTGGCTGGATGTAGGGAGCTGTACAGTAAAGTGTAGGGGCTTTGTGGCTGGATGTAGGGAGCTGTACGGTAAAGTGTAGGGGCTTTGTGGCTGGATGTAGGGAGCTGTACGGTAAAGTGTAGGGGCTTTGTGGCTGGATGTAGGGGAGCTGTACGGTAAAGTGTAGGGGCTTTGTGGCTGGATGTAGGGAGCTGTACGGTAAAGTGTAGGGGCTTTGTGGCTGGATGTAGGGAGCTGTACGGTTGGGTGTAGGGGCTTTGTGGCTGGATGTAGGGAGCTGTACGGTAAAGTGTAGGGGCTTTGTGGCTGGATGTAGGGAGCTGTACGGTAAAGTGTAGGGGCTTTGTGGCTGGATGTAGGGAGCTGTACGGTTGGGTGTAGGGGCTCTGTGGCTGGATGTAGGGGAGCTGTACGGTAAAGTGTAGGGGCTTTGTGGCTGGATGTAGGGAGCTGTACGGTAAAGTGTAGGGGCTTTGTGGCTGGATGTAGGGGAGCTGTACAGTAAAGTGTAGGGGCTTTGTGGCTGGATGTAGGGAGCTGTACGGTAAAGTGTAGGGGCTTTGTGGCTGGATGTAGGGAGCTGTACGGTAAAGTGTAGGGGCTTTGTGGTTGGATGTAGGGAGCTGTACGGTAAAGTGTAGGGGCTTTGTGGCTGGATGTAGGGAGCTGTATGGTTGGGTGTAGGGGCTTTGTGGCTGGATGTAGGGGAGCTGTATGGTTGGGTGTAGGGGCTTTGTGGTTGGATGTAGGGAGCTGTATGTTTGGCTGTAGGGGCTCTGTGTCTGGATGTAGGGAGCTGTACGGTAAAGTGTAGGGGCTTTGTGGCTGGATGTAGGGAGCTGTACGGTAAAGTGTAGGGGCTTTGTGGTTGGATGTAGGGAGCTGTACGGTGAAGTGTAGGGGCTTTGTGGTTGGATGTAGGGAGCTGTACAGTTAGGTGTAGGGGCTCTGTGGCTGGATGTAGGGAGCTGTACGGTAAAGTGTAGGGGCTTTGTGGCTGGATGTAGGGAGCTGTACGGTAAAGTGTAGGGGCTTTGTGGCTGGATGTAGGGAGCTGTACGGTAAAGTGTAGGGGCTTTGTGGCTGGATGTAGGGGAGCTGTACGGTAAAGTGTAGGGGCTTTGTGGCTGGATGTAGGGAGCTGTACGGTAAAGTGTAGGGGCTTTGTGGCTGGATGTAGGGGAGCTGTACGGTAAAGTGTAGGGGCTTTGTGGCTGGATGTAGGGAGCTGTACGGTAAAGTGTAGGGGCTTTGTGGCTGGATGTAGGGGAGCTGTACGGTAAAGTGTAGGGGCTTTGTGGCTGGATGTAGGGAGCTGTACGGTTGGGTGTAGGGGCTTTGTGGCTGGATGTAGGGAGCTGTACGGTAAAGTGTAGGGGCTTTGTGGCTGGATGTAGGGAGCTGTACGGTAAAGTGTAGGGGCTTTGTGGCTGGATGTAGGGAGCTGTACGGTAAAGTGTAGGGGCTTTGTGGCTGGATGTAGGGAGCTGTACGGTAAAGTGTAGGGGCTTTGTGGCTGGATGTAGGGAGCTGTACGGTTGGGTGTAGGGGCTTTGTGGCTGGATGTAGGGAGCTGTACGGTAAAGTGTAGGGGCTTTGTGGTTGGATGTAGGGAGCTGTACGGTTGGGTGTAGGGGCTTTGTGGTTGGATGTAGGGAGCTGTACGGTTGGGTGTAGGGGCTTTGTGGTTGGATGTAGGGAGCTGTACGGTAAAGTGTAGGGGCTCTGTAGCTGGATGTAGGGAGCTGTACGGTAAAGTGTAGGGGCTTTGTGGCTGGATGTAGGGAGCTGTACGGTAAAGTGTAGGGGCTTTGTGGCTGGATGTAGGGAGCTGTACGGTAAAGTGTAGGGGCTTTGTGGCTGGATGTAGGGAGCTGTACGGTAAAGTGTAGGGGCTTTGTGGTTGGATGTAGGGAGCTGTACGGTAAAGTGTAGGGGCTTTGTGGCTGGATGTAGGGAGCTGTACGGTAAAGTGTAGGGGCTTTGTGGTTGGATGTAGGGAGCTGTACGGTAAAGTGTAGGGGCTTTGTGGTTGGATGTAGGGAGCTGTACGGTAAAGTGTAGGGGCTTTGTGGCTGGATGTAGGGAGCTGTACGGTAAAGTGTAGGGGCTTTGTGGTTGGATGTAGGGAGCTGTACGGTAAAGTGTAGGGGCTTTGTGGCTGGATGTAGGGAGCTGTACGGTAAAGTGTAGGGGCTTTGTGGCTGGATGTAGGGAGCTGTACGGTAAAGTGTAGGGGCTTTGTGGCTGGATGTAGGGAGCTGTACGGTAAAGTGTAGGGGCTTTGTGGCTGGATGTAGGGAGCTGTACGGTAAAGTGTAGGGGCTTTGTGGCTGGATGTAGGGAGCTGTACGGTTGGGTGTAGGGGCTTTGTGGCTGGATGTAGGGAGCTGTACGGTAAAGTGTAGGGGCTTTGTGGCTGGATGTAGGGAGCTGTACGGTAAAGTGTAGGGGCTTTGTGGCTGGATGTAGGGAGCTGTACGGTAAAGTGTAGGGGCTTTGTGGCTGGATGTAGGGAGCTGTACGGTAAAGTGTAGGGGCTTTGTGGCTGGATGTAGGGAGCTGTATGGTTGGGTGTAGGGGCTTTGTGGCTGGATGTAGGGGAGCTGTACGGTAAAGTGTAGGGGCTTTGTGGCTGGATGTAGGGAGCTGTACGGTAAAGTGTAGGGGCTTTGTGGTTGGATGTAGGGAGCTGTACGGTAAAGTGTAGGGGCTCTGTGGCTGGATGTAGGGAGCTGTACGGTTGGGTGTAGGGGCTTTGTGGTTGGATGTAGGGAGCTGTACGGTAAAGTGTAGGGGCTTTGTGGTTGGATGTAGGGAGCTGTACGGTAAAGTGTAGGGGCTTTGTGGTTGGATGTAGGGAGCTGTACGGTAAAGTGTAGGGGCTTTGTGGTTGGATGTAGGGAGCTGTACGGTAAAGTGTAGGGGCTTTGTGGCTGGATGTAGGGAGCTGTACGGTAAAGTGTAGGGGCTCTGTGGCTGGATGTAGGGAGCTGTACGGTAAAGTGTAGGGGCTTTGTGGCTGGATGTAGGGAGCTGTACGGTTGGGTGTAGGGGCTTTGTGGTTGGATGTAGGGAGCTGTACGGTAAAGTGTAGGGGCTTTGTGGCTGGATGTAGGGAGCTGTACGGTAAAGTGTAGGGGCTTTGTGGCTGGATGTAGGGAGCTGTACGGTAAAGTGTAGGGGCTTTGTGGCTGGATGTAGGGAGCTGTACGGTAAAGTGTAGGGGCTCTGTGGCTGGATGTAGGGAGCTGTACGGTAAAGTGTAGGGGCTTTGTGGTTGGATGTAGGGAGCTGTACGGTAAAGTGTAGGGGCTTTGTGGCTGGATGTAGGGAGCTGTACGGTAAAGTGTAGGGGCTCTGTGGCTGGATGTAGGGAGCTGTACGGTAAAGTGTAGGGGCTTTGTGGCTGGATGTAGGGAGCTGTACGGTAAAGTGTAGGGGCTTTGTGGCTGGATGTAGGGAGCTGTACAGTAAAGTGTAGGGGCTTTGTGGCTGGATGTAGGGAGCTGTACGGTAAAGTGTAGGGGCTTTGTGGCTGGATGTAGGGAGCTGTACGGTAAAGTGTAGGGGCTCTGTGTCTGGATGTAGGGAGCTGTACGGTAAAGTGTAGGGGCTTTGTGGCTGGATGTAGGGAGCTGTACAGTAAAGTGTAGGGGCTTTGTGGCTGGATGTAGGGAGCTGTACGGTAAAGTGTAGGGGCTTTGTGGCTGGATGTAGGGAGCTGTACGGTAAAGTGTAGGGGCTTTGTGGCTGGATGTAGGGAGCTGTACGGTAAAGTGTAGGGGCTTTGTGGCTGGATGTAGGGAGCTGTACAGTAAAGTGTAGGGGCTCTGTGGTTGGATGTAGGGAGCTGTACGGTAAAGTGTAGGGGCTCTGTGGTTGGATGTAGGGAGCTGTACGGTAAAGTGTAGGGGCTTTGTGGCTGGATGTAGGGAGCTGTACGGTTGGGTGTAGGGGCTTTGTGGCTGGATGTAGGGAGCTGTACGGTAAAGTGTAGGGGCTTTGTGGCTGGATGTAGGGAGCTGTACGGTAAAGTGTAGGGGCTTTGTGGCTGGATGTAGGGAGCTGTACGGTAAAGTGTAGGGGCTTTGTGGCTGGATGTAGGGAGCTGTACGGTAAAGTGTAGGGGCTTTGTGGCTGGATGTAGGGAGCTGTACGGTAAAGTGTAGGGGCTTTGTGGCTGGATGTAGGGAGCTGTACGGTTGGGTGTAGGGGCTTTGTGGCTGGATGTAGGGAGCTGTACGGTAAAGTGTAGGGGCTTTGTGGCTGGATGTAGGGAGCTGTACGGTAAAGTGTAGGGGCTTTGTGGCTGGATGTAGGGAGCTGTACGGTTGGGTGTAGGGGCTCTGTGGCTGGATGTAGGGGAGCTGTACGGTAAAGTGTAGGGGCTTTGTGGCTGGATGTAGGGAGCTGTACGGTAAAGTGTAGGGGCTTTGTGGTTGGATGTAGGGAGCTGTACGGTAAAGTGTAGGGGCTTTGTGGCTGGATGTAGGGAGCTGTACGGTTGGGTGTAGGGGCTTTGTGGCTGGATGTAGGGAGCTGTACGGTAAAGTGTAGGGGCTTTGTGGCTGGATGTAGGGAGCTGTACGGTTGGGTGTAGGGGCTCTGTGGTTGGATGTAGGGAGCTGTACGGTAAAGTGTAGGGGCTTTGTGGTTGGATGTAGGGAGCTGTACGGTAAAGTGTAGGGGCTTTGTGGCTGGATGTAGGGAGCTGTACGGTAAAGTGTAGGGGCTTTGTGGCTGGATGTAGGGAGCTGTACGGTAAAGTGTAGGGGCTCTGTGGCTGGATGTAGGGAGCTGTACAGTAAAGTGTAGGGGCTTTGTGGCTGGATGTAGGGAGCTGTATGTTTGGCTGTAGGGGCTTTGTGGCTGGATGTAGGGAGCTGTACGGTAAAGTGTAGGGGCTTTGTGGTTGGATGTAGGGAGCTGTACGGTAAAGTGTAGGGGCTTTGTGGCTGGATGTAGGGAGCTGTACAGTAAAGTGTAGGGGCTTTGTGGTTGGATGTAGGGAGCTGTACGGTAAAGTGTAGGGGCTTTGTGGCTGGATGTAGGGAGCTGTATGTTTGGCTGTAGGGGCTTTGTGGTTGGATGTAGGGAGCTGTACAGTAAAGTGTAGGGGCTTTGTGGCTGGATGTAGGGAGCTGTACGGTAAAGTGTAGGGGCTTTGTGGTTGGATGTAGGGAGCTGTACGGTAAAGTGTAGGGGCTTTGTGGCTGGATGTAGGGAGCTGTACGGTTGGGTGTAGGGGCTTTGTGGCTGGATGTAGGGAGCTGTACGGTAAAGTGTAGGGGCTTTGTGGCTGGATGTAGGGAGCTGTACGGTTGGGTGTAGGGGCTTTGTGGCTGGATGTAGGGAGCTGTACAGTAAAGTGTAGGGGCTTTGTGGCTGGATGTAGGGAGCTGTATGTTTGGCTGTAGGGGCTTTGTGGCTGGATGTAGGGAGCTGTACGGTAAAGTGTAGGGGCTTTGTGGTTGGATGTAGGGAGCTGTACGGTAAAGTGTAGGGGCTTTGTGGCTGGATGTAGGGAGCTGTACAGTAAAGTGTAGGGGCTTTGTGGTTGGATGTAGGGAGCTGTACGGTAAAGTGTAGGGGCTTTGTGGCTGGATGTAGGGAGCTGTATGTTTGGCTGTAGGGGCTTTGTGGTTGGATGTAGGGAGCTGTACAGTAAAGTGTAGGGGCTTTGTGGCTGGATGTAGGGAGCTGTACGGTAAAGTGTAGGGGCTTTGTGGTTGGATGTAGGGAGCTGTACGGTAAAGTGTAGGGGCTTTGTGGCTGGATGTAGGGAGCTGTACGGTTGGGTGTAGGGGCTTTGTGGCTGGATGTAGGGAGCTGTACGGTAAAGTGTAGGGGCTTTGTGGCTGGATGTAGGGAGCTGTACGGTTGGGTGTAGGGGCTTTGTGGCTGGATGTAGGGAGCTGTACGGTAAAGTGTAGGGGCTTTGTGGCTGGATGTAGGGAGCTGTACGGTAAAGTGTAGGGGCTTTGTGGCTGGATGTAGGGAGCTGTACGGTAAAGTGTAGGGGCTTTGTGGCTGGATGTAGGGAGCTGTACGGTAAAGTGTAGGGGCTCAGTGGCTGGATGTAGGGAGCTGTACGGTAAAGTGTAGGGGCTTTGTGGCTGGATGTAGGGAGCTGTACGGTAAAGTGTAGGGGCTTTGTGGCTGGATGTAGGGAGCTGTACGGTAAAGTGTAGGGGCTCAGTGGCTGGATGTAGGGAGCTGTACGGTAAAGTGTAGGGGCTTTGTGGCTGGATGTAGGGAGCTGTACGGTAAAGTGTAGGGGCTTTGTGGCTGGATGTAGGGAGCTGTACGGTAAAGTGTAGGGGCTTTGTGGTTGGATGTAGGGAGCTGTACGGTAAAGTGTAGGGGCTTTGTGGCTGGATGTAGGGAGCTGTACGGTAAAGTGTAGGGGCTTTGTGGCTGGATGTAGGGAGCTGTACGGTTGGGTGTAGGGGCTTTGTGGCTGGATGTAGGGAGCTGTACGGTTGGGTGTAGGGGCTTTGTGGCTGGATGTAGGGAGCTGTACGGTAAAGTGTAGGGGCTTTGTAGCTGGATGTAGGGAGCTGTACGGTTGGGTGTAGGGGCTCTGTGGCTGGATGTAGGGAGCTGTACAGTAAAGTGTAGGGGCTTTGTGGCTGGATGTAGGGAGCTGTACGGTAAAGTGTAGGGGCTCTGTGGCTGGATGTAGGGGACTGTACGGTTGGGTGTAGGGGCTTTGTGGCTGGATGTAGGGAGCTGTACGGTAAAGTGTAGGGGCTTTGTGGCTGGATGTAGGGAGCTGTACGGTAAAGTGTAGGGGCTTTGTGGCTGGATGTAGGGAGCTGTACAGTAAAGTGTAGGGGCTTTGTGGTTGGATGTAGGGAGCTGTACGGTAAAGTGTAGGGGCTTTGTGGCTGGATGTAGGGGAGCTGTACGGTAAAGTGTAGGGGCTTTGTGGTTGGATGTAGGGAGCTGTACGGTAAAGTGTAGGGGCTTTGTGGTTGGATGTAGGGAGCTGTACGGTAAAGTGTAGGGGCTCTGTGGCTGGATGTAGGGAGCTGTACGGTAAAGTGTAGGGGCTTTGTGGCTGGATGTAGGGAGCTGTACGGTAAAGTGTAGGGGCTCTGTGGCTGGATGTAGGGAGCTGTACGGTAAAGTGTAGGGGCTCTGTGGCTGGATGTAGGGAGCTGTACAGTAAAGTGTAGGGGCTCTGTGGCTGGATGTAGGGAGCTGTACAGTAAAGTGTAGGGGCTTTGTGGCTGGATGTAGGGAGCTGTACGGTAAAGTGTAGGGGCTCTGTGGCTGGATGTAGGGAGCTGTACGGTTGGGTGTAGGGGCTTTGTGGCTGGATGTAGGGAGCTGTACGGTAAAGTGTAGGGGCTCTGTGGTTGGATGTAGGGAGCTGTACGGTAAAGTGTAGGGGCTTTGTGGCTGGATGTAGGGAGCTGTACAGTAAAGTGTAGGGGCTTTGTGGCTGGATGTAGGGAGCTGTACGGTAAAGTGTAGGGGCTCTGTGGCTGGATGTAGGGAGCTGTACGGTAAAGTGTAGGGGCTTTGTGGCTGGATGTAGGGAGCTGTACAGTAAAGTGTAGGGGCTTTGTGGCTGGATGTAGGGAGCTGTACGGTAAAGTGTAGGGGCTTTGTGGCTGGATGTAGGGAGCTGTACGGTAAAGTGTAGGGGCTTTGTGGCTGGATGTAGGGAGCTGTACAGTAAAGTGTAGGGGCTTTGTGGCTGGATGTAGGGAGCTGTACGGTAAAGTGTAGGGGCTCTGTGGCTGGATGTAGGGAGCTGTACGGTAAAGTGTAGGGGCTTTGTGGCTGGATGTAGGGAGCTGTACAGTAAAGTGTAGGGGCTTTGTGGCTGGATGTAGGGAGCTGTACGGTAAAGTGTAGGGGCTCTGTGGCTGGATGTAGGGAGCTGTACGGTAAAGTGTAGGGGCTTTGTGGTTGGATGTAGGGAGCTGTACAGTAAAGTGTAGGGGCTTTGTGGCTGGATGTAGGGAGCTGTACGGTAAAGTGTAGGGGCTTTGTGGCTGGATGTAGGGAGCTGTACGGTAAAGTGTAGGGGCTCTGTGGCTGGATGTAGGGAGCTGTACGGTAAAGTGTAGGGGCTTTGTGGTTGGATGTAGGGAGCTGTACGGTAAAGTGTAGGGGCTCTGTGGTTGGATGTAGGGAGCTGTACAGTAAAGTGTAGGGGCTTTGTGGTTGGATGTAGGGAGCTGTACGGTAAAGTGTAGGGGCTTTGTGGCTGGATGTAGGGAGCTGTACGGTAAAGTGTAGGGGCTCTGTGGCTGGATGTAGGGAGCTGTACGGTAAAGTGTAGGGGCTCTGTGGCTGGATGTAGGGAGCTGTACGGTAAAGTGTAGGGGCTCTGTGGCTGGATGTAGGGAGCTGTACGGTAAAGTGTAGGGGCTTTGTGGCTGGATGTAGGGAGCTGTACGGTAAAGTGTAGGGGCTTTGTGGCTGGATGTAGGGAGCTGTACGGTAAAGTGTAGGGGCTTTGTGGCTGGATGTAGGGAGCTGTACGGTAAAGTGTAGGGGCTTTGTGGCTGGATGTAGGGAGCTGTACGGTAAAGTGTAGGGGCTTTGTGGCTGGATGTAGGGAGCTGTACGGTTGGGTGTAGGGGCTTTGTGGTTGGATGTAGGGAGCTGTACAGTAAAGTGTAGGGGCTTTGTGGTTGGATGTAGGGAGCTGTACGGTGAAGTGTAGGGGCTTTGTGGTTGGATGTAGGGAACTGTACGGTAAAGTGTAGGGGCTTTGTGGCTGGATGTAGGGAGCTGTACGGTAAAGTGTAGGGGCTTTGTGGCTGGATGTAGGGAGCTGTATGGTTGGGTGTAGGGGCTTTGTGGTTGGATGTAGGGAGCTGTACGGTGAAGTGTAGGGGCTTTGTGGTTGGATGTAGGGAGCTGTACGGTAAAGTGTAGGGGCTTTGTGGCTGGATGTAGGGAGCTGTACGGTAAAGTGTAGGGGCTTTGTGGTTGGATGTAGGGAGCTGTACGGTAAAGTGTAGGGGCTCTGTGGCTGGATGTAGGGAGCTGTACGGTGAAGTGTAGGGGCTTTGTGGTTGGATGTAGGGGAGCTGTACGGTAAAGTGTAGGGGCTTTGTGGCTGGATGTAGGGAGCTGTACGGTAAAGTGTAGGGGCTCTGTGGCTGGATGTAGGGAGCTGTACGGTAAAGTGTAGGGGCTTTGTGGTTGGATGTAGGGAGCTGTACGGTAAAGTGTAGGGGCTCTGTGTCTGGATGTAGGGAGCTGTACGGTAAAGTGTAGGGGCTTTGTGGTTGGATGTAGGGAGCTGTACGGTAAAGTGTAGGGGCTTTGTGGTTGGATGTAGGGAGCTGTACGGTAAAGTGTAGGGGCTTTGTGGTTGGATGTAGGGAGCTGTACAGTAAAGTGTAGGGGCTTTGTGGCTGGATGTAGGGAGCTGTACGGTAAAGTGTAGGGGCTTTGTGGTTGGATGTAGGGAGCTGTACGGTAAAGTGTAGGGGCTTTGTGGCTGGATGTAGGGAGCTGTACGGTAAAGTGTAGGGGCTCTGTGGCTGGATGTAGGGAGCTGTACGGTAAAGTGTAGGGGCTCTGTGGCTGGATGTAGGGAGCTGTACGGTAAAGTGTAGGGGCTCTGTGGCTGGATGTAGGGAGCTGTACGGTAAAGTGTAGGGGCTCTGTGGCTGGATGTAGGGAGCTGTACGGTTGGGTGTAGGGGCTTTGTGGTTGGATGTAGGGAGCTGTACGGTAAAGTGTAGGGGCTTTGTGGTTGGATGTAGGGAGCTGTACAGTAAAGTGTAGGGGCTCTGTGGCTGGATGTAGGGAGCTGTACGGTAAAGTGTAGGGGCTCTGTGGCTGGATGTAGGGAGCTGTACGGTAAAGTGTAGGGGCTCTGTGGCTGGATGTAGGGAGCTGTACGGTAAAGTGTAGGGGCTCTGTGGCTGGATGTAGGGAGCTGTACGGTTGGGTGTAGGGGCTTTGTGGTTGGATGTAGGGAGCTGTACGGTAAAGTGTAGGGGCTTTGTGGTTGGATGTAGGGAGCTGTACAGTAAAGTGTAGGGGCTTTGTGGCTGGATGTAGGGAGCTGTACGGTAAAGTGTAGGGGCTCTGTGGCTGGATGTAGGGAGCTGTACGGTAAAGTGTAGGGGCTCTGTGGCTGGATGTAGGGAGCTGTACGGTAAAGTGTAGGGGCTCTGTGGCTGGATGTAGGGAGCTGTACGGTAAAGTGTAGGGGCTTTGTGGTTGGATGTAGGGAGCTGTACGGTAAAGTGTAGGGGCTCTGTGGCTGGATGTAGGGAGCTGTACGGTAAAGTGTAGGGGCTTTGTGGCTGGATGTAGGGAGCTGTACGGTAAAGTGTAGGGGCTTTGTGGCTGGATGTAGGGAGCTGTACGGTAAAGTGTAGGGGCTTTGTGGCTGGATGTAGGGAGCTGTACAGTAAAGTGTAGGGGCTCTGTGGCTGGATGTAGGGAGCTGTATGTTTGGCTGTAGGGGCTTTGTGGTTGGATGTAGGGAGCTGTACGGTAAAGTGTAGGGGCTTTGTGGCTGGATGTAGGGAGCTGTACGGTAAAGTGTAGGGGCTTTGTGGCTGGATGTAGGGAGCTGTACGGTAAAGTGTAGGGGCTTTGTGGCTGGATGTAGGGAGCTGTACGGTAAAGTGTAGGGGCTTTGTGGCTGGATGTAGGGAGCTGTACGGTAAAGTGTAGGGGCTTTGTGGCTGGATGTAGGGAGCTGTACGGTTGGGTGTAGGGGCTTTGTGGCTGGATGTAGGGAGCTGTACGGTAAAGTGTAGGGGCTTTGTGTCTGGATGTAGGGAGCTGTACGGTAAAGTGTAGGGGCTTTGTGGCTGGATGTAGGGAGCTGTACGGTAAAGTGTAGGGGCTTTGTGGCTGGATGTAGGGAGCTGTACGGTAAAGTGTAGGGGCTCTGTGGCTGGATGTAGGGAGCTGTACGGTAAAGTGTAGGGGCTTTGTGGTTGGATGTAGGGAGCTGTACGGTAAAGTGTAGGGGCTTTGTGGCTGGATGTAGGGAGCTGTACGGTAAAGTGTAGGGGCTCTGTGGCTGGATGTAGGGAGCTGTACAGTAAAGTGTAGGGGCTTTGTGGCTGGATGTAGGGAGCTGTATGGTTGGGTGTAGGGGCTTTGTGGCTGGATGTAGGGAGCTGTACGGTAAAGTGTAGGGGCTTTGTGGCTGGATGTAGGGAGCTGTACAGTAAAGTGTAGGGGCTTTGTGGTTGGATGTAGGGAGCTGTACAGTAAAGTGTAGGGGCTTTGTGGTTGGATGTAGGGAGCTGTACGGTAAAGTGTAGGGGCTTTGTGGTTGGATGTAGGGAGCTGTACAGTAAAGTGTAGGGGCTTTGTGGCTGGATGTAGGGAGCTGTACGGTAAAGTGTAGGGGCTTTGTGGCTGGATGTAGGGAGCTGTATGTTTGGCTGTAGGGGCTTTGTGGTTGGATGTAGGGAGCTGTACGGTAAAGTGTAGGGGCTTTGTGGCTGGATGTAGGGAGCTGTACGGTAAAGTGTAGGGGCTTTGTGGTTGGATGTAGGGAGCTGTACGGTAAAGTGTAGGGGCTTTGTGGCTGGATGTAGGGAGCTGTACAGTAAAGTGTAGGGGCTTTGTGGCTGGATGTAGGGAGCTGTACGGTAAAGTGTAGGGGCTCTGTGGCTGGATGTAGGGAGCTGTACGGTAAAGTGTAGGGGCTCTGTGGCTGGATGTAGGGAGCTGTACAGTAAAGTGTAGGGGCTCTGTGGCTGGATGTAGGGAGCTGTATGTTTGGCTGTAGGGGCTTTGTGGCTGGATGTAGGGAGCTGTACGGTAAAGTGTAGGGGCTTTGTGGCTGGATGTAGGGAGCTGTACGGTAAAGTGTAGGGGCTTTGTGGCTGGATGTAGGGAGCTGTACGGTAAAGTGTAGGGGCTTTGTGGCTGGATGTAGGGAGCTGTACGGTTGGGTGTAGGGGCTTTGTGGCTGGATGTAGGGAGCTGTACGGTAAAGTGTAGGGGCTTTGTGTCTGGATGTAGGGAGCTGTACGGTAAAGTGTAGGGGCTTTGTGGTTGGATGTAGGGAGCTGTACGGTAAAGTGTAGGGGCTTTGTGGCTGGATGTAGGGAGCTGTACGGTAAAGTGTAGGGGCTCTGTGGCTGGATGTAGGGAGCTGTACGGTAAAGTGTAGGGGCTTTGTGGCTGGATGTAGGGAGCTGTACGGTAAAGTGTAGGGGCTTTGTGGCTGGATGTAGGGAGCTGTACGGTAAAGTGTAGGGGCTTTGTGGCTGGATGTAGGGAGCTGTACGGTAAAGTGTAGGGGCTCTGTGGCTGGATGTAGGGAGCTGTACGGTAAAGTGTAGGGGCTTTGTGGTTGGATGTAGGGAGCTGTACGGTAAAGTGTAGGGGCTTTGTGGCTGGATGTAGGGAGCTGTACGGTAAAGTGTAGGGGCTCTGTGGCTGGATGTAGGGAGCTGTACGGTAAAGTGTAGGGGCTTTGTGGCTGGATGTAGGGAGCTGTACGGTAAGGTGTAGGGGCTTTGTGGCTGGATGTAGGGAGCTGTACGGTAAAGTGTAGGGGCTCTGTGGCTGGATGTAGGGAGCTGTACGGTAAAGTGTAGGGGCTTTGTGGTTGGATGTAGGGAGCTGTACGGTGAAGTGTAGGGGCTTTGTGGTTGGATGTAGGGAGCTGTACGGTAAAGTGTAGGGGCTTTGTGGTTGGATGTAGGGAGCTGTACGGTAAAGTGTAGGGGCTTTGTGGCTGGATGTAGGGAGCTGTACGGTAAAGTGTAGGGGCTCTGTGGTTGGATGTAGGGAGCTGTACGGTAAAGTGTAGGGGCTTTGTGGCTGGATGTAGGGAGCTGTACAGTAAAGTGTAGGGGCTCTGTGGCTGGATGTAGGGAGCTGTACGGTAAAGTGTAGGGGCTCTGTGGCTGGATGTAGGGAGCTGTACAGTAAAGTGTAGGGGCTCTGTGGCTGGATGTAGGGAGCTGTACAGTAAAGTGTAGGGGCTTTGTGGCTGGATGTAGGGAGCTGTACGGTAAAGTGTAGGGGCTCTGTGGCTGGATGTAGGGAGCTGTACGGTTGGGTGTAGGGGCTTTGTGGCTGGATGTAGGGAGCTGTACGGTAAAGTGTAGGGGCTTTGTGGCTGGATGTAGGGAGCTGTACGGTAAAGTGTAGGGGCTCTGTGGTTGGATGTAGGGAGCTGTACGGTAAAGTGTAGGGGCTTTGTGGCTGGATGTAGGGAGCTGTACGGTAAAGTGTAGGGGCTTTGTAGCTGGATGTAGGGAGCTGTACGGTTGGGTGTAGGGGCTTTGTGGTTGGATGTAGGGAGCTGTACGGTAAAGTGTAGGGGCTTTGTGGCTGGATGTAGGGAGCTGTACGGTAAAGTGTAGGGGCTTTGTGGCTGGATGTAGGGAGCTGTACGGTAAAGTGTAGGGGCTTTGTGGCTGGATGTAGGGAGCTGTACAGTAAAGTGTAGGGGCTTTGTGGTTGGATGTAGGGAGCTGTACAGTAAAGTGTAGGGGCTTTGTGGCTGGATGTAGGGAGCTGTACGGTAAAGTGTAGGGGCTCTGTGGCTGGATGTAGGGAGCTGTACGGTAAAGTGTAGGGGCTTTGTGGCTGGATGTAGGGAGCTGTACAGTAAAGTGTAGGGGCTTTGTGGCTGGATGTAGGGAGCTGTACGGTAAAGTGTAGGGCTTTGTGGCTGGATGTAGGGAGCTGTACGGTAAAGTGTAGGGGCTTTGTGGCTGGATGTAGGGAGCTGTACAGTAAAGTGTAGGGGCTTTGTGGTTGGATGTAGGGAGCTGTACGGTAAAGTGTAGGGGCTTTGTGGTTGGATGTAGGGGAGCTGTACGGTAAAGTGTAGGGGCTCTGTGGCTGGATGTAGGGAGCTGTACGGTAAAGTGTAGGGGCTTTGTGGCTGGATGTAGGGAGCTGTACGGTAAAGTGTAGGGGCTTTGTGGCTGGATGTAGGGAGCTGTACGGTAAAGTGTAGGGGCTTTGTGGCTGGATGTAGGGAGCTGTACGGTAAAGTGTAGGGGCTTTGTGGCTGGATGTAGGGAGCTGTACGGTAAAGTGTAGGGGCTTTGTGGCTGGATGTAGGGAGCTGTACGGTAAAGTGTAGGGGCTTTGTGGCTGGATGTAGGGAGCTGTACGGTTGGGTGTAGGGGCTTTGTGGTTGGATGTAGGGAGCTGTACAGTAAAGTGTAGGGGCTTTGTGGTTGGATGTAGGGAGCTGTACGGTGAAGTGTAGGGGCTTTGTGGTTGGATGTAGGGAGCTGTACGGTAAAGTGTAGGGGCTTTGTGGCTGGATGTAGGGAGCTGTACGGTAAAGTGTAGGGGCTTTGTGGCTGGATGTAGGGAGCTGTATGGTTGGGTGTAGGGGCTTTGTGGCTGGATGTAGGGAGCTGTACGGTAAAGTGTAGGGGCTTTGTGGTTGGATGTAGGGAGCTGTACGGTAAAGTGTAGGGGCTTTGTGGTTGGATGTAGGGGAGCTGTACGGTAAAGTGTAGGGGCTTTGTGGCTGGATGTAGGGAGCTGTACGGTAAAGTGTAGGGGCTTTGTGGCTGGATGTAGGGAGCTGTACGGTAAAGTGTAGGGGCTCTGTGGCTGGATGTAGGGAGCTGTACGGTAAAGTGTAGGGGCTTTGTGGTTGGATGTAGGGAGCTGTACGGTAAAGTGTAGGGGCTCTGTGTCTGGATGTAGGGAGCTGTACGGTAAAGTGTAGGGGCTTTGTGGTTGGATGTAGGGAGCTGTACGGTAAAGTGTAGGGGCTTTGTGGTTGGATGTAGGGAGCTGTACGGTAAAGTGTAGGGGCTCTGTGGCTGGATGTAGGGAGCTGTACGGTAAAGTGTAGGGGCTCTGTGGCTGGATGTAGGGAGCTGTACGGTAAAGTGTAGGGGCTCTGTGGCTGGATGTAGGGAGCTGTACGGTAAAGTGTAGGGGCTTTGTGGCTGGATGTAGGGAGCTGTACGGTAAAGTGTAGGGGCTCTGTGGCTGGATGTAGGGAGCTGTACGGTAAAGTGTAGGGGCTCTGTGGCTGGATGTAGGGAGCTGTACGGTAAAGTGTAGGGGCTTTGTGGCTGGATGTAGGGAGCTGTATGTTTGGCTGTAGGGGCTTTGTGGCTGGATGTAGGGAGCTGTACGGTAAAGTGTAGGGGCTTTGTGGCTGGATGTAGGGAGCTGTACGGTAAAGTGTAGGGGCTTTGTGGCTGGATGTAGGGAGCTGTATGTTTGGCTGTAGGGGCTTTGTGGCTGGATGTAGGGGACTGTACGGTAAAGTGTAGGGGCTTTGTGGCTGGATGTAGGGAGCTGTACAGTAAAGTGTAGGGGCTCTGTGGCTGGATGTAGGGAGCTGTATGTTTGGCTGTAGGGGCTTTGTGGTTGGATGTAGGGAGCTGTACGGTAAAGTGTAGGGGCTTTGTGGCTGGATGTAGGGAGCTGTACGGTAAAGTGTAGGGGCTTTGTGGCTGGATGTAGGGAGCTGTACGGTAAAGTGTAGGGGCTTTGTGGCTGGATGTAGGGAGCTGTACGGTTGGGTGTAGGGGCTTTGTGGCTGGATGTAGGGAGCTGTACGGTAAAGTGTAGGGGCTTTGTGGCTGGATGTAGGGAGCTGTACGGTAAAGTGTAGGGGCTCTGTGGCTGGATGTAGGGAGCTGTACGGTAAAGTGTAGGGGCTTTGTGGCTGGATGTAGGGAGCTGTACGGTAAAGTGTAGGGGCTTTGTGGCTGGATGTAGGGGACTGTACGGTAAAGTGTAGGGGCTCTGTGGCTGGATGTAGGGAGCTGTACGGTAAAGTGTAGGGGCTTTGTGGCTGGATGTAGGGAGCTGTACGGTAAAGTGTAGGGGCTCTGTGGCTGGATGTAGGGAGCTGTACGGTAAAGTGTAGGGGCTTTGTGGTTGGATGTAGGGAGCTGTACGGTAAAGTGTAGGGGCTTTGTGGCTGGATGTAGGGAGCTGTACGGTAAAGTGTAGGGGCTCTGTGTCTGGATGTAGGGAGCTGTACGGTAAAGTGTAGGGGCTTTGTGGCTGGATGTAGGGAGCTGTACGGTAAAGTGTAGGGGCTTTGTGGTTGGATGTAGGGAGCTGTACGGTAAAGTGTAGGGGCTCTGTGGCTGGATGTAGGGAGCTGTACGGTAAAGTGTAGGGGCTTTGTGGCTGGATGTAGGGAGCTGTACGGTTGGGTGTAGGGGCTTTGTGGCTGGATGTAGGGAGCTGTACGGTAAAGTGTAGGGGCTCTGTGGCTGGATGTAGGGAGCTGTACGGTAAAGTGTAGGGGCTTTGTGGTTGGATGTAGGGAGCTGTACGGTGAAGTGTAGGGGCTTTGTGGTTGGATGTAGGGAGCTGTACGGTAAAGTGTAGGGGCTTTGTGGTTGGATGTAGGGAGCTGTACAGTAAAGTGTAGGGGCTTTGTGGCTGGATGTAGGGAGCTGTACAGTAAAGTGTAGGGGCTTTGTGGCTGGATGTAGGGAGCTGTACGGTAAAGTGTAGGGGCTTTGTGGCTGGATGTAGGGAGCTGTACGGTAAAGTGTAGGGGCTTTGTGGCTGGATGTAGGGAGCTGTACGGTAAAGTGTAGGGGCTTTGTGGCTGGATGTAGGGAGCTGTACGGTAAAGTGTAGGGGCTTTGTAGCTGGATGTAGGGAGCTGTACGGTAAAGTGTAGGGGCTTTGTGGTTGGATGTAGGGAGCTGTACAGTAAAGTGTAGGGGCTTTGTGGTTGGATGTAGGGAGCTGTACAGTAAAGTGTAGGGGCTTTGTGGTTGGATGTAGGGAGCTGTACGGTAAAGTGTAGGGGCTTTGTGGCTGGATGTAGGGAGCTGTACAGTAAAGTGTAGGGGCTCTGTGGCTGGATGTAGGGAGCTGTACGGTAAAGTGTAGGGGCTTTGTGGCTGGATGTAGGGAGCTGTACGGTAAAGTGTAGGGGCTCTGTGGCTGGATGTAGGGAGCTGTACAGTAAAGTGTAGGGGCTCTGTGGCTGGATGTAGGGAGCTGTACGGTAAAGTGTAGGGGCTTTGTGGTTGGATGTAGGGAGCTGTACGGTAAAGTGTAGGGGCTTTGTGGCTGGATGTAGGGAGCTGTACGGTAAAGTGTAGGGGCTTTGTGGCTGGATGTAGGGAGCTGTACGGTAAAGTGTAGGGGCTTTGTGGCTGGATGTAGGGAGCTGTACGGTAAAGTGTAGGGGCTTTGTGGTTGGATGTAGGGAGCTGTACGGTAAAGTGTAGGGGCTTTGTGGCTGGATGTAGGGAGCTGTACGGTAAAGTGTAGGGGCTTTGTGGCTGGATGTAGGGAGCTGTACGGTAAAGTGTAGGGGCTTTGTGGCTGGATGTAGGGAGCTGTACGGTAAAGTGTAGGGGCTTTGTGGCTGGATGTAGGGAGCTGTACGGTAAAGTGTAGGGGCTTTGTGGCTGGATGTAGGGAGCTGTACGGTTGGGTGTAGGGGCTTTGTGGCTGGATGTAGGGAGCTGTACGGTAAAGTGTAGGGGCTTTGTGGCTGGATGTAGGGAGCTGTACGGTAAAGTGTAGGGGCTTTGTGGCTGGATGTAGGGAGCTGTACGGTAAAGTGTAGGGGCTCTGTGGCTGGATGTAGGGAGCTGTACGGTAAAGTGTAGGGGCTTTGTGGCTGGATGTAGGGAGCTGTACGGTAAAGTGTAGGGGCTTTGTGGCTGGATGTAGGGAGCTGTACGGTAAAGTGTAGGGGCTCTGTGGCTGGATGTAGGGAGCTGTACGGTAAAGTGTAGGGGCTTTGTGGCTGGATGTAGGGAGCTGTACAGTAAAGTGTAGGGGCTCTGTGGCTGGATGTAGGGAGCTGTATGTTTGGCTGTAGGGGCTCTGTGGCTGGATGTAGGGAGCTGTACGGTTGGGTGTAGGGGCTTTGTGGCTGGATGTAGGGAGCTGTACGGTAAAGTGTAGGGGCTCTGTGGCTGGATGTAGGGAGCTGTACGGTAAAGTGTAGGGGCTTTGTGGTTGGATGTAGGGAGCTGTACGGTGAAGTGTAGGGGCTTTGTGGTTGGATGTAGGGAGCTGTACGGTAAAGTGTAGGGGCTTTGTGGTTGGATGTAGGGAGCTGTACGGTAAAGTGTAGGGGCTTTGTGGCTGGATGTAGGGAGCTGTACAGTAAAGTGTAGGGGCTTTGTGGCTGGATGTAGGGAGCTGTACGGTAAAGTGTAGGGGCTTTGTGGCTGGATGTAGGGAGCTGTACGGTTGGGTGTAGGGGCTTTGTGGCTGGATGTAGGGAGCTGTACGGTAAAGTGTAGGGGCTTTGTGGCTGGATGTAGGGAGCTGTACGGTAAAGTGTAGGGGCTTTGTGGCTGGATGTAGGGAGCTGTACGGTAAAGTGTAGGGGCTTTGTGGCTGGATGTAGGGGAGCTGTACGGTAAAGTGTAGGGGCTTTGTGGCTGGATGTAGGGAGCTGTACGGTAAAGTGTAGGGGCTTTGTGGCTGGATGTAGGGAGCTGTACGGTTGGGTGTAGGGGCTTTGTGGCTGGATGTAGGGAGCTGTACGGTAAAGTGTAGGGGCTTTGTGGCTGGATGTAGGGAGCTGTACGGTAAAGTGTAGGGGCTTTGTGGCTGGATGTAGGGAGCTGTACGGTTGGGTGTAGGGGCTCTGTGGTTGGATGTAGGGAGCTGTACGGTAAAGTGTAGGGGCTTTGTGGTTGGATGTAGGGAGCTGTACGGTTGGGTGTAGGGGCTCTGTGGCTGGATGTAGGGAGCTGTACGGTAAAGTGTAGGGGCTTTGTGGTTGGATGTAGGGAGCTGTACAGTAAAGTGTAGGGGCTTTGTGGTTGGATGTAGGGAGCTGTACAGTAAAGTGTAGGGGCTTTGTGGTTGGATGTAGGGAGCTGTACAGTAAAGTGTAGGGGCTTTGTGGCTGGATGTAGGGAGCTGTACGGTAAAGTGTAGGGGCTTTGTGGTTGGATGTAGGGAGCTGTACAGTAAAGTGTAGGGGCTTTGTGGTTGGATGTAGGGAGCTGTACAGTAAAGTGTAGGGGCTTTGTGGTTGGATGTAGGGAGCTGTACGGTAAAGTGTAGGGGCTTTGTGGCTGGATGTAGGGAGCTGTACAGTAAAGTGTAGGGGCTTTGTGGCTGGATGTAGGGAGCTGTACGGTAAAGTGTAGGGGCTCTGTGGCTGGATGTAGGGAGCTGTACAGTAAAGTGTAGGGGCTCTGTGGCTGGATGTAGGGAGCTGTACGGTAAAGTGTAGGGGCTTTGTGGTTGGATGTAGGGAGCTGTACGGTAAAGTGTAGGGGCTTTGTGGCTGGATGTAGGGAGCTGTACGGTAAAGTGTAGGGGCTTTGTGGCTGGATGTAGGGAGCTGTACGGTAAAGTGTAGGGGCTTTGTGGCTGGATGTAGGGAGCTGTACGGTAAAGTGTAGGGGCTTTGTGGCTGGATGTAGGGAGCTGTACGGTAAAGTGTAGGGGCTTTGTGGCTGGATGTAGGGAGCTGTACGGTAAAGTGTAGGGGCTTTGTGGCTGGATGTAGGGAGCTGTACGGTAAAGTGTAGGGGCTTTGTGGCTGGATGTAGGGAGCTGTACGGTTGGGTGTAGGGGCTTTGTGGCTGGATGTAGGGAGCTGTACGGTAAAGTGTAGGGGCTTTGTGGCTGGATGTAGGGAGCTGTACGGTAAAGTGTAGGGGCTTTGTGGCTGGATGTAGGGAGCTGTACGGTAAAGTGTAGGGGCTTTGTGGCTGGATGTAGGGAGCTGTACGGTAAAGTGTAGGGGCTTTGTGGCTGGATGTAGGGAGCTGTACGGTAAAGTGTAGGGGCTTTGTGGCTGGATGTAGGGAGCTGTACGGTAAAGTGTAGGGGCTTTGTGGCTGGATGTAGGGAGCTGTACGGTAAAGTGTAGGGGCTCTGTGGCTGGATGTAGGGAGCTGTACGGTAAAGTGTAGGGGCTTTGTGGCTGGATGTAGGGAGCTGTACGGTAAAGTGTAGGGGCTCTGTGGCTGGATGTAGGGAGCTGTACGGTAAAGTGTAGGGGCTTTGTGGCTGGATGTAGGGAGCTGTACGGTTGGGTGTAGGGGCTTTGTGGCTGGATGTAGGGAGCTGTACGGTAAAGTGTAGGGGCTCTGTGGCTGGATGTAGGGAGCTGTACGGTAAAGTGTAGGGGCTTTGTGGTTGGATGTAGGGAGCTGTACAGTAAAGTGTAGGGGCTTTGTGGTTGGATGTAGGGAGCTGTACGGTAAAGTGTAGGGGCTTTGTGGTTGGATGTAGGGAGCTGTACGGTAAAGTGTAGGGGCTTTGTGGCTGGATGTAGGGAGCTGTACAGTAAAGTGTAGGGGCTTTGTGGCTGGATGTAGGGAGCTGTACGGTAAAGTGTAGGGGCTTTGTGGCTGGATGTAGGGAGCTGTACGGTAAAGTGTAGGGGCTTTGTGGCTGGATGTAGGGAGCTGTACGGTAAAGTGTAGGGGCTTTGTGGCTGGATGTAGGGGAGCTGTACGGTAAAGTGTAGGGGCTTTGTGGCTGGATGTAGGGAGCTGTACGGTAAAGTGTAGGGGCTTTGTGGCTGGATGTAGGGAGCTGTACGGTTGGGTGTAGGGGCTTTGTGGCTGGATGTAGGGAGCTGTACGGTAAAGTGTAGGGGCTTTGTGGCTGGATGTAGGGAGCTGTACGGTAAAGTGTAGGGGCTTTGTGGCTGGATGTAGGGAGCTGTACGGTTGGGTGTAGGGGCTCTGTGGCTGGATGTAGGGGAGCTGTACGGTAAAGTGTAGGGGCTTTGTGGCTGGATGTAGGGAGCTGTACGGTAAAGTGTAGGGGCTTTGTGGTTGGATGTAGGGAGCTGTACGGTAAAGTGTAGGGGCTTTGTGGCTGGATGTAGGGAGCTGTACGGTTGGGTGTAGGGGCTTTGTGGCTGGATGTAGGGAGCTGTACGGTAAAGTGTAGGGGCTTTGTGGCTGGATGTAGGGGACTGTACAGTAAAGTGTAGGGGCTTTGTGGCTGGATGTAGGGAGCTGTACGGTAAAGTGTAGGGGCTTTGTGGCTGGATGTAGGGAGCTGTACGGTAAAGTGTAGGGGCTTTGTGGCTGGATGTAGGGAGCTGTACGGTTGGGTGTAGGGGCTCTGTGGTTGGATGTAGGGAGCTGTACGGTAAAGTGTAGGGGCTTTGTGGTTGGATGTAGGGAGCTGTACAGTAAAGTGTAGGGGCTTTGTGGTTGGATGTAGGGAGCTGTACAGTAAAGTGTAGGGGCTTTGTGGCTGGATGTAGGGAGCTGTACGGTAAAGTGTAGGGGCTCTGTGGCTGGATGTAGGGAGCTGTACAGTAAAGTGTAGGGGCTTTGTGGTTGGATGTAGGGAGCTGTACGGTAAAGTGTAGGGGCTTTGTGGCTGGATGTAGGGAGCTGTACGGTTGGGTGTAGGGGCTTTGTGGCTGGATGTAGGGAGCTGTACGGTTGGGTGTAGGGGCTTTGTGGCTGGATGTAGGGAGCTGTACGGTAAAGTGTAGGGGCTTTGTGGCTGGATGTAGGGAGCTGTACGGTAAAGTGTAGGGGCTTTGTGGCTGGATGTAGGGAGCTGTACGGTTGGGTGTAGGGGCTTTGTGGCTGGATGTAGGGAGCTGTACGGTTGGGTGTAGGGGCTTTGTGGCTGGATGTAGGGAGCTGTACAGTAAAGTGTAGGGGCTTTGTGGCTGGATGTAGGGAGCTGTACGGTAAAGTGTAGGGGCTTTGTGGCTGGATGTAGGGAGCTGTACGGTTGGGTGTAGGGGCTTTGTGGCTGGATGTAGGGAGCTGTACGGTTGGGTGTAGGGGCTCTGTGGCTGGATGTAGGGAGCTGTACGGTAAAGTGTAGGGGCTTTGTGGCTGGATGTAGGGAGCTGTACGGTAAAGTGTAGGGGCTTTGTGGTTGGATGTAGGGAGCTGTACGGTAAAGTGTAGGGGCTTTGTGGCTGGATGTAGGGAGCTGTACGGTAAAGTGTAGGGGCTCTGTGGCTGGATGTAGGGAGCTGTACGGTAAAGTGTAGGGGCTTTGTGGTTGGATGTAGGGAGCTGTACGGTGAAGTGTAGGGGCTTTGTGGTTGGATGTAGGGAGCTGTACGGTTGGGTGTAGGGGCTTTGTGGTTGGATGTAGGGAGCTGTACGGTAAAGTGTAGGGGCTCTGTGGCTGGATGTAGGGAGCTGTACGGTAAAGTGTAGGGGCTTTGTGGCTGGATGTAGGGAGCTGTACGGTAAAGTGTAGGGGCTTTGTGGTTGGATGTAGGGAGCTGTACGGTAAAGTGTAGGGGCTCTGTGGCTGGATGTAGGGAGCTGTACAGTAAAGTGTAGGGGCTTTGTGGCTGGATGTAGGGGAGCTGTACGGTAAAGTGTAGGGGCTTTGTGGCTGGATGTAGGGAGCTGTACGGTTGGGTGTAGGGGCTTTGTGGCTGGATGTAGGGAGCTGTACGGTTGGGTGTAGGGGCTTTGTGGCTGGATGTAGGGAGCTGTACGGTTGGGTGTAGGGGCTTTGTGGCTGGATGTAGGGAGCTGTACAGTAAAGTGTAGGGGCTTTGTGGCTGGATGTAGGGAGCTGTACAGTAAAGTGTAGGGGCTTTGTGGCTGGATGTAGGGAGCTGTACGGTAAAGTGTAGGGGCTTTGTGGCTGGATGTAGGGAGCTGTACGGTAAAGTGTAGGGGCTTTGTGGCTGGATGTAGGGAGCTGTACAGTAAAGTGTAGGGGCTCTGTGGCTGGATGTAGGGAGCTGTACAGTAAAGTGTAGGGGCTTTGTGGTTGGATGTAGGGAGCTGTACGGTAAAGTGTAGGGGCTTTGTGGTTGGATGTAGGGAGCTGTACAGTAAAGTGTAGGGGCTTTGTGGTTGGATGTAGGGAGCTGTACGGTAAAGTGTAGGGGCTTTGTGGTTGGATGTAGGGAGCTGTACGGTTGGGTGTAGGGGCTTTGTGGCTGGATGTAGGGAGCTGTACGGTAAAGTGTAGGGGCTTTGTGGCTGGATGTAGGGAGCTGTACGGTAAAGTGTAGGGGCTTTGTGGCTGGATGTAGGGAGCTGTACGGTAAAGTGTAGGGGCTTTGTGGCTGGATGTAGGGAGCTGTACAGTAAAGTGTAGGGGCTTTGTGGCTGGATGTAGGGAGCTGTACGGTTGGGTGTAGGGGCTTTGTGGCTGGATGTAGGGAGCTGTACGGTAAAGTGTAGGGGCTTTGTGGCTGGATGTAGGGAGCTGTACAGTAAAGTGTAGGGGCTTTGTGGCTGGATGTAGGGAGCTGTACGGTAAAGTGTAGGGGCTTTGTGGCTGGATGTAGGGAGCTGTACGGTAAAGTGTAGGGGCTTTGTGGCTGGATGTAGGGAGCTGTACAGTAAAGTGTAGGGGCTTTGTGGCTGGATGTAGGGGAGCTGTACGGTAAAGTGTAGGGGCTTTGTGGCTGGATGTAGGGAGCTGTACGGTTGGGTGTAGGGGCTTTGTGGCTGGATGTAGGGAGCTGTACGGTTGGGTGTAGGGGCTTTGTGGCTGGATGTAGGGAGCTGTACGGTTGGGTGTAGGGGCTTTGTGGCTGGATGTAGGGAGCTGTACAGTAAAGTGTAGGGGCTTTGTGGCTGGATGTAGGGAGCTGTACAGTAAAGTGTAGGGGCTTTGTGGCTGGATGTAGGGAGCTGTACGGTAAAGTGTAGGGGCTTTGTGGCTGGATGTAGGGAGCTGTACGGTAAAGTGTAGGGGCTCTGTGGCTGGATGTAGGGAGCTGTACGGTAAAGTGTAGGGGCTTTGTGGCTGGATGTAGGGAGCTGTACGGTAAAGTGTAGGGGCTTTGTGGCTGGATGTAGGGAGCTGTACGGTAAAGTGTAGGGGCTTTGTGGCTGGATGTAGGGAGCTGTACGGTAAAGTGTAGGGGCTTTGTGGCTGGATGTAGGGAGCTGTACAGTAAAGTGTAGGGGCTCTGTGGCTGGATGTAGGGAGCTGTACAGTAAAGTGTAGGGGCTTTGTGGTTGGATGTAGGGAGCTGTACGGTAAAGTGTAGGGGCTTTGTGGTTGGATGTAGGGAGCTGTACAGTAAAGTGTAGGGGCTTTGTGGCTGGATGTAGGGAGCTGTACGGTAAAGTGTAGGGGCTTTGTGGCTGGATGTAGGGAGCTGTATGGTTGGGTGTAGGGGCTTTGTGGCTGGATGTAGGGAGCTGTACGGTAAAGTGTAGGGGCTCTGTGGCTGGATGTAGGGAGCTGTACGGTAAAGTGTAGGGGCTTTGTGGCTGGATGTAGGGAGCTGTACGGTAAAGTGTAGGGGCTTTGTGGCTGGATGTAGGGAGCTGTACGGTAAAGTGTAGGGGCTTTGTGGCTGGATGTAGGGAGCTGTACAGTAAAGTGTAGGGGCTTTGTGGCTGGATGTAGGGAGCTGTACGGTTGGGTGTAGGGGCTTTGTGGCTGGATGTAGGGAGCTGTACGGTAAAGTGTAGGGGCTTTGTGGCTGGATGTAGGGAGCTGTACAGTAAAGTGTAGGGGCTTTGTGGCTGGATGTAGGGAGCTGTACGGTTGGGTGTAGGGGCTTTGTGGCTGGATGTAGGGAGCTGTACGGTAAAGTGTAGGGGCTTTGTGGCTGGATGTAGGGAGCTGTACGGTAAAGTGTAGGGGCTTTGTGGTTGGATGTAGGGAGCTGTACGGTAAAGTGTAGGGGCTCTGTGGCTGGATGTAGGGAGCTGTACAGTAAAGTGTAGGGGCTTTGTGGTTGGATGTAGGGAGCTGTACGGTAAAGTGTAGGGGCTTTGTGGTTGGATGTAGGGAGCTGTACAGTAAAGTGTAGGGGCTTTGTGGTTGGATGTAGGGAGCTGTACGGTAAAGTGTAGGGGCTTTGTGGCTGGATGTAGGGAGCTGTACGGTTGGGTGTAGGGGCTTTGTGGCTGGATGTAGGGAGCTGTACGGTTGGGTGTAGGGGCTTTGTGGCTGGATGTAGGGAGCTGTACGGTAAAGTGTAGGGGCTTTGTGGCTGGATGTAGGGAGCTGTACGGTAAAGTGTAGGGGCTTTGTGGCTGGATGTAGGGAGCTGTACGGTTGGGTGTAGGGGCTTTGTGGCTGGATGTAGGGAGCTGTACGGTTGGGTGTAGGGGCTTTGTGGCTGGATGTAGGGAGCTGTACAGTAAAGTGTAGGGGCTTTGTGGCTGGATGTAGGGAGCTGTACGGTTGGGTGTAGGGGCTTTGTGGCTGGATGTAGGGAGCTGTACGGTAAAGTGTAGGGGCTTTGTGGCTGGATGTAGGGAGCTGTACGGTAAAGTGTAGGGGCTTTGTGGCTGGATGTAGGGAGCTGTACGGTTGGGTGTAGGGGCTTTGTGGCTGGATGTAGGGAGCTGTACGGTTGGGTGTAGGGGCTTTGTGGCTGGATGTAGGGAGCTGTACAGTAAAGTGTAGGGGCTTTGTGGCTGGATGTAGGGAGCTGTACGGTAAAGTGTAGGGGCTTTGTGGCTGGATGTAGGGAGCTGTACGGTTGGGTGTAGGGGCTTTGTGGCTGGATGTAGGGAGCTGTACGGTTGGGTGTAGGGGCTCTGTGGCTGGATGTAGGGAGCTGTACGGTAAAGTGTAGGGGCTTTGTGGCTGGATGTAGGGAGCTGTACGGTAAAGTGTAGGGGCTTTGTGGTTGGATGTAGGGAGCTGTACGGTAAAGTGTAGGGGCTTTGTGGCTGGATGTAGGGAGCTGTACGGTAAAGTGTAGGGGCTCTGTGGCTGGATGTAGGGAGCTGTACGGTAAAGTGTAGGGGCTTTGTGGTTGGATGTAGGGAGCTGTACGGTGAAGTGTAGGGGCTTTGTGGTTGGATGTAGGGAGCTGTACGGTTGGGTGTAGGGGCTTTGTGGTTGGATGTAGGGAGCTGTACGGTAAAGTGTAGGGGCTCTGTGGCTGGATGTAGGGAGCTGTACGGTAAAGTGTAGGGGCTTTGTGGCTGGATGTAGGGAGCTGTACGGTAAAGTGTAGGGGCTTTGTGGTTGGATGTAGGGAGCTGTACGGTAAAGTGTAGGGGCTCTGTGGCTGGATGTAGGGAGCTGTACAGTAAAGTGTAGGGGCTTTGTGGCTGGATGTAGGGGAGCTGTACGGTAAAGTGTAGGGGCTTTGTGGCTGGATGTAGGGAGCTGTACGGTTGGGTGTAGGGGCTTTGTGGCTGGATGTAGGGAGCTGTACGGTTGGGTGTAGGGGCTTTGTGGCTGGATGTAGGGAGCTGTACGGTTGGGTGTAGGGGCTTTGTGGCTGGATGTAGGGAGCTGTACAGTAAAGTGTAGGGGCTTTGTGGCTGGATGTAGGGAGCTGTACAGTAAAGTGTAGGGGCTTTGTGGCTGGATGTAGGGAGCTGTACGGTAAAGTGTAGGGGCTTTGTGGCTGGATGTAGGGAGCTGTACGGTAAAGTGTAGGGGCTTTGTGGCTGGATGTAGGGAGCTGTACAGTAAAGTGTAGGGGCTCTGTGGCTGGATGTAGGGAGCTGTACAGTAAAGTGTAGGGGCTTTGTGGTTGGATGTAGGGAGCTGTACGGTAAAGTGTAGGGGCTTTGTGGTTGGATGTAGGGAGCTGTACAGTAAAGTGTAGGGGCTTTGTGGTTGGATGTAGGGAGCTGTACGGTAAAGTGTAGGGGCTTTGTGGTTGGATGTAGGGAGCTGTACGGTTGGGTGTAGGGGCTTTGTGGCTGGATGTAGGGAGCTGTACGGTAAAGTGTAGGGGCTTTGTGGCTGGATGTAGGGAGCTGTACGGTAAAGTGTAGGGGCTTTGTGGCTGGATGTAGGGAGCTGTACGGTAAAGTGTAGGGGCTTTGTGGCTGGATGTAGGGAGCTGTACAGTAAAGTGTAGGGGCTTTGTGGCTGGATGTAGGGAGCTGTACGGTTGGGTGTAGGGGCTTTGTGGCTGGATGTAGGGAGCTGTACGGTAAAGTGTAGGGGCTTTGTGGCTGGATGTAGGGAGCTGTACAGTAAAGTGTAGGGGCTTTGTGGCTGGATGTAGGGAGCTGTACGGTTGGGTGTAGGGGCTTTGTGGCTGGATGTAGGGAGCTGTACGGTAAAGTGTAGGGGCTTTGTGGCTGGATGTAGGGAGCTGTACGGTAAAGTGTAGGGGCTTTGTGGTTGGATGTAGGGAGCTGTACGGTAAAGTGTAGGGGCTCTGTGGCTGGATGTAGGGAGCTGTACAGTAAAGTGTAGGGGCTTTGTGGTTGGATGTAGGGAGCTGTACGGTAAAGTGTAGGGGCTTTGTGGTTGGATGTAGGGAGCTGTACAGTAAAGTGTAGGGGCTTTGTGGTTGGATGTAGGGAGCTGTACGGTAAAGTGTAGGGGCTTTGTGGTTGGATGTAGGGAGCTGTACAGTAAAGTGTAGGGGCTTTGTGGTTGGATGTAGGGAGCTGTACGGTAAAGTGTAGGGGCTTTGTGGCTGGATGTAGGGAGCTGTACGGTTGGGTGTAGGGGCTTTGTGGCTGGATGTAGGGAGCTGTACGGTTGGGTGTAGGGGCTTTGTGGCTGGATGTAGGGAGCTGTACGGTAAAGTGTAGGGGCTTTGTGGCTGGATGTAGGGAGCTGTACGGTAAAGTGTAGGGGCTTTGTGGCTGGATGTAGGGAGCTGTACGGTTGGGTGTAGGGGCTTTGTGGCTGGATGTAGGGAGCTGTACGGTTGGGTGTAGGGGCTTTGTGGCTGGATGTAGGGAGCTGTACAGTAAAGTGTAGGGGCTTTGTGGCTGGATGTAGGGAGCTGTACGGTTGGGTGTAGGGGCTTTGTGGCTGGATGTAGGGGAGCTGTACGGTTGGGTGTAGGGGCTTTGTGGCTGGATGTAGGGAGCTGTACAGTAAAGTGTAGGGGCTTTGTGGCTGGATGTAGGGAGCTGTACGGTTGGGTGTAGGGGCTTTGTGGCTGGATGTAGGGAGCTGTACGGTAAAGTGTAGGGGCTTTGTGGCTGGATGTAGGGAGCTGTACGGTTGGGTGTAGGGGCTTTGTGGCTGGATGTAGGGAGCTGTACGGTAAAGTGTAGGGGCTTTGTGGCTGGATGTAGGGAGCTGTACGGTAAAGTGTAGGGGCTTTGTGGCTGGATGTAGGGAGCTGTACGGTTGGGTGTAGGGGCTTTGTGGCTGGATGTAGGGAGCTGTACGGTTGGGTGTAGGGGCTTTGTGGCTGGATGTAGGGAGCTGTACAGTAAAGTGTAGGGGCTTTGTGGCTGGATGTAGGGAGCTGTACGGTTGGGTGTAGGGGCTTTGTGGCTGGATGTAGGGAGCTGTACGGTAAAGTGTAGGGGCTTTGTGGCTGGATGTAGGGAGCTGTACGGTAAAGTGTAGGGGCTTTGTGGCTGGATGTAGGGAGCTGTACGGTTGGGTGTAGGGGCTTTGTGGCTGGATGTAGGGAGCTGTACGGTTGGGTGTAGGGGCTTTGTGGCTGGATGTAGGGAGCTGTACAGTAAAGTGTAGGGGCTTTGTGGCTGGATGTAGGGAGCTGTACGGTTGGGTGTAGGGGCTTTGTGGTTGGATGTAGGGAGCTGTACGGTAAAGTGTAGGGGCTTTGTGGCTGGATGTAGGGAGCTGTACGGTAAAGTGTAGGGGCTTTGTGGCTGGATGTAGGGAGCTGTACGGTAAAGTGTAGGGGCTTTGTGGCTGGATGTAGGGAGCTGTACGGTTGGGTGTAGGGGCTTTGTGGCTGGATGTAGGGAGCTGTACGGTTGGGTGTAGGGGCTTTGTGGCTGGATGTAGGGAGCTGTACGGTTGGGTGTAGAGGCTGTATGGGTTGCTGTAGAAACCTGTACAATTGGGGTTGTGCTGTCACCACCCACATGCTGCATATTCATAGTCTGTACTCACTTTATGGGTCTATGGAACACAACTTGGTGTCATGAGGATTGTTTCCCAGGATTCCAGTGTAAATTTGTGTCAGGAATGGGGATATCTTAATTGTACTGGACACAGGCTTGATATTCATAGACCCTGGGTTTTAGGTTGCTACTTTCAGGACACCGGCAAAAGCTTTGCTGGCCACCCTCCAGGCATTCCCTATAACCCCAATCAGAGTCCTCGTTTTTTTTTTTTGACTAGTGTCCTTAGGTGATGGACCTCTTCTACCATACGGAGAAGTTTTCTATGCTTAACCAGTTTTCATTATTTTCCCTTCATTTTATTATGAATTCTCCATAATTTCCATTCCTCTGGGTCCCAGACCTGAGGGTTCCATTGGTGGCCTCAAAAGGGTGCAAAAAAGGGTTTCAAACACCACCTTGTTTTCTTCTCTCTAACCAGCCAACATCTGCCCAAGAACAGATTTTCAGACCAACCTGAACCATCTCTTGTTCCAGGAAGTGGTTGTTCTGGTCCCGCTAGAGGACGGGTTCAAAGGTTTCTATTCAAACCTGTTCATGGTTTGAAAACCCAACAGGGGTATTTGTCCTGTCCTGAAACTAAAATCCCTAAACAAGTACCCTTGTGTTCCAAAGTTTTGTATGAAATCTGCAAGGTCTGTAATTGTCCCTCTGAGACAAGGGGAATATTTGGCATCAGTAGACATTCAAGTTGCCTACTTACATATTCCCATTTACCCACCTCATCAGCTGTGCTTCGCAGTAGAGTACAAGCATTTCCAATTTGTCACACTGCAATTTGGCTAATCCTCTGCACCTGGCCTAATCACAAAGTTACTTGCCCACTTCAGGTCACAGGGTACCTAGACCAGCTTTTTCTGAAAGATTCTTCTCTCTAGCTGGATAATCCACCTTCAATCTTTCCGTCTGCCCCTCAGCCTTCCCTTCATTTAGGAATGCTTCTTCTTAGACACGGCCCAGGGAAAACATTTTTTTTTTTTTCTGGCAAACAAAGCTTGCCTCCCTAAGATCCCATGCTCAGACCTTCAGATCAAAAAGACATCCATGAGGGTCTCGGGCCTTATGGTGGCCTCATTCAAGGCTTTACCTTTCACTCAGTTCCAATCAAAGCTTCTTCAACACAACAAACTCCTTCTCTCAGTATTCCGGTGCTTCTCTCCAGTCAGCAAAGGAACTCCATAGGTTGGTGGAAACGAGCTCTGCACCCTTCTTCAGGGACATCTGATCAAGGCACAATCAGCCAAGACTGCAGCAGTGGCCTATACAATCAAGGGGGTACCAGGAGTCAGGTAAGTAAGTCTGATTCTGTCCTGGGTGGATGTTGGTTAGGGTTCACATTCTGGGATTAGACAGTTGGCAAGCAGATTTCCTCAACCGTCACCAGAGAAAATGATTCCAACAGATATGGGGCCACCAAATGTGGACATCTTGGCTTCCATTTTCAACAAGTTATCATTGGTGACCAGCACCAAGCATCTTCTAGCACTGGCACTGGATGCTTTGATAGTTCTCTGGACTCCAATTCAGGCTAATAATGGGAATTTTTGCCTTAGCTGTAAAGTCCCTTTCTTGCCATTCATCACTGGCTGGCAAAAAAATGACAATAATCTCCTCCCAGGCATAACTCGGTCCCGATATGTAATCCAATCAAAGGATTTTACATCTAAACCAAAAATCTCATATTCTTCATTATCACAGGACATCTTCATGATGGAGATGTTCTAAAGCACTGGGCAACACGGCAACAAGCCATCAGGCCGCCAATAACTAAAACCTCAATAGATTAGAACCACACATCTACCTGTAAGACCCTCCGCCCAAAGGTTGCGTCCACAGATCCCCGCACCTCTACCTGGTAGAACTTCGTAAAGGAATGGAGATCAGGCAGGAACCCTTCATTCCCTTCCTTGCCAATAACACCTGCTCAGTCTTCTCTCTTCTCTGCCGATACCCTCTCACCTCTATACAAATATTACAGCAGATGTGTGCTTCTTATAACCTGTTACCAGCACTATTCTTCTAATCTAACCACTAATCCGATGGACAATGACAACATAACATATAACCGCCAATCAATACAGTTGAATTTTTGGGGAGTAAAATACTTCAGGTACTCTTTATCCCCGTAAAGTATTTTTCCAAGATCAGGCCCAGATATTAATTACAGTTGTTGAGTTGGGACCAGGGCCTTTTTTTTGGAGGTGCAGAATCCACATGAACCTCTCCAATGTGCTCATCATCTGAAGGACAACGGGCAATTTTTGGAAGGTTTCTGAAGGACTCTGCTAGCCAATGAAACAACCGGAAAATTCAAAAGTAAAGTTGTTTTCTTCTGCTGTTCGATTTATGAGGGCAATGTTGTGGTTCCATAGACTTGCTGCATGTATACCACAATGTCGAGGTCCATGCCAAATCATAGCTAGCTTCAGCAGCCTGCCACACAGTACAGAGTGGTCGTCTTTCTGGAAGTTGACAGCCAGGACTCGACAAAGTAATACAAAGATAAACCTGCCCTGTATGGAGGACCACAGAGTCCAGAGGCACAGGTAACCCCTGAGCAGCATTTTTTAGGAGGAATGAAATGGCACGTGGCAGTGGTCAGGGTCGGTGGTCGCAGTCAGTATTCTTAGTCGATGATTAGGGTCGGTGGTCTTTGTGCATTTTTTAGGGTAGTGACCCCAGGGGAGCGGTTTTGGTTTTAGGACCAATGGGTGTGGTCAGACCTTCCTTGTACATATTCCACCATCAATCCAAAATATCAGCAGGTGACCTGTATCCATTCCCAGCTCCAACCTCCAGAGATTATAACCTTACAGCATTGGTTCTTAAGCTGGAACTCCATGGATAAAACCCCCCCCCCCCCCCCCCCAGAGTTGGAGATGAATCCATCACAGAATGTACCTAGCCTCTGACCACAGGTGATGGCATGTAGATGAGAGATCAGCTAGGGAAATGAAATACGATGTGCTGCACGGAATGGATTCTTCACCTCTGGAATGTGGCGATAGCTTGGTGAGGAGACTTTGTTGCTAATGATGGACATCACCCATGTCACAAGCTTGCATATGGAGCTGACATTTTAGCACACATGGTGCTTCAGTGCAGCAATACTGATATTAAACTCAACCACCTGATACAGTCACTTCCCTAACACTAAGCCTTGCCTGAAAGAGGACCTGTCATGACACCAATATCAGAGCTGCCATTACTGGCTTATCCTTGTCCTTCCTTCACAACTTGGTGAACCAAAACAAATATCCAACCAGGGAAGTGCTGGAACACCCCATGTTCTCCACACTGATCCTCCACTATGGTCCCCTACACTGATCCTCCACTATGGTCCCCTACACTGATCCTCCACTATGGTCCCCTACACTGGTCCTCCACTATGGTCCCCTACACTGGTCCTCCACTATGGTCCCCTACACTGATCCTCCACTATGGTCCCCTACACTGATCCTCCACTATGGTCCCCTACACTGGTCCTCCCCACTTGTTCTCCATACTGGTCCTCCACTATGGTCCCCTACACTGGTCCTCCACTATGGTCCCCTACACTGGTCCCCTACACTGATCCTCCACTATGGTCCCCTACACTGGTCCTCCACACTGATCCTCCACTATGGTCCCCTACACTGATCCTCCACTATGGTCCCCTACACTGGTCCTCCACACTGATCCTCCACTATGGTCCCCTACACTGATCCTCCACTATGGTCCCCTACACTGGTCCTCCACACTGATCCTCCACTATGGTCCCCTACACTGGTCCTCCACTATGGTCCCCTACACTGATCCTCCACTATGGTCCCCTACACTGATCCTCCACTATGGTCCCCTACACTGGTCCTCCCCACTTGTTCTCCATACTGGTCCTCCACTATGGTCCCCTACACTGGTCCTCCACTATGGTCCCCTACACTGGTCCCCTACACTGATCCTCCACTATGGTCCCCTACACTGGTCCTCCACACTGATCCTCCACTATGGTCCCCTACACTGATCCTCCACTATGGTCCCCTACACTGGTCCTCCACACTGATCCTCCACTATGGTCCCCTACACTGGTCCTCCACACTGGTCCTCCACTATGGTCCCCTACACTGGTCCTCCACACTGATCCTCCACTATGGTCCCCTACACTGATCCTCCACTATGGTCCCCTACACTGGTCCTCCCCACTTGTTCTCCATACTGGTGCTCCACTATGGTCCCCTACACTGGTCCTCCCCACTTGTTCTCCACACTGATCCTCCACTATGGTCCCCTACACTGGTCCTCCACTATGGCCTCCCACAGCCTCCTGTGTATGATGAGTGAGGATCGGTGGATTGGAGGGAATTCATTGCAGAGACTCAGCCATGGAGTCAGTGTGCAGGAGTTGGCTGTGTATTTGTGTCACCCGGAATAGCCTGCTCAGGTCCTGGCTGTGAGTCCGGCCTCTAAATAGGAGACATGATACCGGATTTATATATAGACGCTGATATGGAAAGTCACAGACACTGCTGGCTGGATAGAGACACGGATCACTCATATTCCCGGGACAAGGTAATCACACAATACATACCGGACATCGCTTCACAAATGGAAACAACTTTGTACATTCCATGATATACACCGATCAGCCATAACATTATGACTACCCAGAACAGCCCTGACCCGCCCAAGCATGGACCACACTAGACCTCTGAAGGTATGCGGTGGTATCTGGCACCTAGCCGTCACTAGCAGATCCTTTCAGTCCTGTAAGTTGGGACGTAAGGCCTCTGTGGATCAGTCTTGTTTTTCCAGCACATCTCATAGAAGCTCAATTGAATTAAGATCTGGAGAATTTGGAGGACAAGTCAACATCTCCAACTCATCGTTGTGTTCCTCAAACAATTCTTGAACCATGTTTGCAGTGTGTCAGGGCACATTATCCTGCTGAAAGAGGCCACTGCCCTCAGGGAATACCGTTTCCATATAGCGATAGACTTGGTCAGCAAAAATGGTTAGGTAGGTGGTACATGTCAAGTAACATCCACATGAATGTCAGGAGCCAAGTTTTCCCAGCAAAACATTGCCCAAAGCATTACACTGCCTCCGCCAGCTTGTCTTCTTCCTATTACACAGCCTGGTGCCATCTCTTCCCCAGGTAAGTGGCACACCTGACCATCCACATGACTCTTCGGACCAGGCCACCTTCTTTCATTGCTCCAGTATGAGGGCTCATGCGCCCATTGTAGGCGTTTTTGGCTGTAGTCAACATGGGCATCCTGACCGCTCTGCCGCTACACAGCCCCATACACAACAGACTGCGATGCCCATTTTTTATGCTTTCAACACATCAACTTTCAGGGACAACATGTTCACCTGCTGCCTAATATATCCCACTGACTTTCAGATGCCAATGTAATGAGAGAACCAATGTTATTCACTTACCTATCAATTGTCAGAATGTTATGGCTCTTCGACGTATACCGGACCCCACACCTACATTCCATGGTATACAGTGAGGTCCATCTATATTTGGACACAGGCACAATTTTCATATTTTTGGCTCTGTATGCCACCAGAATAAAATTAAAACGAAACAATCCAAATGAATTTGAAGTTCAGACGTTCAGCTTTAATTCAAGGGGTTGAACATAAATATCAAGCCTTTTTTATACACGGCTCCCCAATTTCAAGGGGCTCAAATGTAATGGGACAAATGAATGTAACTATAAATAAAATGTTCCTTTTTATTATTTTGTTGAGAATTCTTTACTAGCAATGACTTCCTGAAGTCTGGAACCCATGGACATTACCGAAGAATGGGTTTCCTCCTTTCTGATGCTTTGCCAGGCCCTAACTGTAGATGTCTTCAGTTGTTCTTTGTTTGTGGTCATTTCTGCCTTTAGTTTTGCCTTCAGCAAGTGAAATGCTCAATTGGGTTGAGATCAGGTGATTGACTCGGCCATTGAAGAATATTCCACTTCTTTTCCTTTAAAAGCTCCTGAGTTGCTTTTGCAGTGTGTTTTGGATCATTGTCCATCTGTACTGTGAAGCGCCATCCAATCAACTTTGCTGCATTTGGCTAAATCTGGGATGAAAGTATATCTCTAAACACTGCAGAATTCATCCGACTGCTTCTGTCTTCTGTCACATCATCAATAAACACCAAAGACCAGGGCTCCTTTTCAGCGGGAACTTGGGGGAACGCAGTTCCGGAACCTCCTGCACTGAATGTATGTAATGGCAAAGGGGGCTGGGGTGTGCTGGAGGCCGGGAGATCTATTGTTGATGGGAAGGGTCTATTGTTGTTGGCTACTGGAGGGTCCATTGATGCTGGCTGATGGGGGATCTATCGTTGCTGGGGGCCAATTGTTGCTGAGATAGATCTACTGATGAGAGAGGGGTTTATTGTTGCTGGCTGCTGGAGGGTCTATTGATGCTGGTTTCTGGGAGATCTGTTGTTGCTGACAGGTGTTGTTGCTGACAAGGGTCTATTGTTTCTGGGGTGGATCTTTTGTTACTGGAGGGTCATTTTGTTGTGGGGGGTCTATTGTTGAAAGAAGGGTGTATATCTTAATGCTTATTAATAAAATCTATACACATTACTTAGCACCACAAAATGATACTTGGTTCTGTATTCTCTAAAAAGGTATGTACTGGAAGGTGGGTAGAGGATGGAACCAAGGGGCGGTGCTCAGAGGTGGATAGGGGGAAGAAGACAAGGGGTGACTTGAAAAGGGGAGTTTCTGAACCTATTCTCTGAGAAAAAAAGGCCTGCCAAAGACCCAGTGGTCACTGGAAGCCATGCATGCCCATGCCATTACACTGCAAGCTCCACCATGTTTTCCAGATGATGTTGTGTGCTTTGGATCACGAGCTGTTCCAAGCCTTCTCCACACTTTTTTCTTCCCGTCATTCTGGTACAGATTAATCTTAGTTTTATCCATCCAAAAAATGCTTTTCCAGAACTGGTCTGGCTTTTTTTAGATGATTTTTGGCAAGGTCTTATCTGGCTTTTCTATTCTTCAGGCTTATGAATGGTTTGCACCTTGTGGTGAACCCTCTGTATTTGCTTTTGTGAAGTCTTCTCTTGATCTTAGACTTTAACAATAATAATCCCACCTCCTGGAGAGTGTCCTTCACTTGTCTGGCTGCTGTGAATGGGTTTTTCTTTACCATAGAGAGGATCCTGGGATCATCCACCACTTTTGTCTTCCGTGGACATCCAGGCCTTTTTATGTTGCTGAGCTCACCAGTGCATTCTTCTTTCCTCAGAATGTACCAAACTGTTGATTTGGCCACTCGTAATGTTATTGGTATCTCTCTGATGGATATGTTTTGTTTTTGAAGCCTTACTATGGCCTGTTACACTTGTATGGACAGCACCTTTGAACGCATGATGTTGGTTCACAGCAATAGATTCCAGATGCAAATACCACACTTATGCCACGTAAACACGAGCGGAATGTCCGTCAGAAAAAGTCCGATGGGAGCTTTTTATTGTATTTTCCGACCGTGTGTATGCCCCATTGAACTTTTTCCGTCAAAAATTCAAATGGACTTAGATAGAGAACATGTTCTAAATTTTTCCAACGGAACTAATTCCTATCGGGAAAACCGCTCGACTGTATGCTGTTCTGACGTAACAAAAACGGCGCATGCTCAGAAGCAAGTACGAGACGGAAGCGATTGGCTACTGGCTATTGAACTTCCTTTTTCTACTCCCGTCGTACGCGTTGTACGTCACCTCGTTCCGGACGGTCGGACTTTGGTGTGACCGTGTGTATGCGAGATCGCTTGAGCGGAATTCCGTCGGAACTCCGTCATAAAAACCTTCAGAGTTTATTCCGACGGCAAAACCGGTCGTGTGTACGCGGCATTAGAATCAACTCCAGACTTTTTATCCGCTTAATTGATGAAGAAATAACAAAGGAGTAGCCCACACCTGGCCACAAAACAGCTTTTAAATCAATTGTCCAATTACTTTTGGGGATGGCTATTCTTAAGAGCTGTAATTCCTAAACCCTTCCCCCGATTTGGATGTACATACCCTCAAATTAAACCTGAGAGTGTGACCTTTCAGGCCATATTCATTATATAACTATAGCCTGAATATGTTTTGGTAAATACCTAAAAAAATAACTTGTGCCTGTGTCCAAATATATATGGACTTAACTGTATATACTGGACTTTGCACCATATCGAAATACATACATTCCACTCCATACATTTCACGTCGGTTCTGGACCACTTCCTGTTGGTCTTCACACATTTCAGGACAGACTGACACCTGACTTGACCTCTTTCCTGCTCTGTCTGTAGATCCTTAGAGAATGTCCAGGGTGATTGTGACTCGAAAGGCGGAGGGGTCAGCCCTGGATTTCTGGTTGTCACTCCTCTCGGGGGACACTGCCGCTATATATCAGTTGCTGGAAGTCCCTGATGATTGCATCCACTCCAACTCTGTGTTTGATACAAGCGATGTGGAGGAATGGAGGAACTATCGCTACAACACCACGGCCCTGAGTATGTCACCAGAATAATGAGTGCCCAGAATTTGGGAGATGAGATTATAAAGAACTGTAGTATGGGCAGGGTGGGATGCGATCGGCTTGGAGTCCTAACTCTCTTTTCTCTCTTTCAGGAATCTGGTCTTTGACATATGAAGAGGAATATACTTGCCCCCTCTATGTGACTGCCAGTCGTGGTTACTCTGATTGCCTCCAGCTCCTCCTCAAAAAGGGGGCTGAAGTGGACTTTTCCCCCGGTGGGGAGAGCTCCTTACATGGAGCCTGCCAAAATGGCCACAGCGAATGTGTGAGGCTGCTACTGAGACATGGCGCCAATCCCAACATGGAATCCCAAGACGGGACTTTACCTCTCCATTACTGCCAGAAGCCGGAGTCCTACCAGTAAGTCATGGTGGTCTGTGTCCATTTATGTTATTTATTAGAGATAGATGGTAGTGACATTCCACCATTCCAGATAATGGGTCTCCATCCTGGACAGTGAGTGTTCTTCAATGGTGTCCACTGACCATTAATATGAGGTGAGGACACCCCACCATTCCAGATACTGGGCCCCCATCCTGGACAGTGATTGTTCTTCAATGGTGTCCACTGACCATTAATATGAGGACATCCAGATAATGGGTCTCCATCCTGGACAGTGAGTGTTCTTCAATGGTGTCCACTGACCATTAATATGAGGACCTCCCACCATTCCAGATACTGGGCCCCCATCCTGGACAGTGATTGTTCTTCAATGGTGTCCACTGACCATTAATATGAGGACCTCCCACCATTCCGGATAATGGGCCCCCATCCTGGACAGTGATTGTTCTTCAATGGTGTCCACTGACCATTAATATGAGGACTTCCCACCATTCCAGATAATGGGTCCCCATCCTGGACAGTGAGTGTTCTTCAATGGTGTCCACTGACCATTATGAGGACATCCAGATAATGGGTCCCCATCCTGGACAGTGAGTGTTCTTCAATGGTGTCCACTGACCATTAATATGAGGACCTCCCACCATTCCAGATAATGGGTCCCCATCCTGGACAGTGAGTGTTCTTCAATGGTGTCCACTGACCATTAATATGAGGACTTCCCACCATTCCAGATAATGGGTCCCCATCCTGGACAGTGAGTGTTCTTCAATGGTGTCCACTGACCATTAATATGAGGACTTCCCACCATTCCAGATAATGGGTCCCCATCCTGGACAGTGAGTGTTCTTCAATGGTGTCCACTGACCATTATGAGGACATCCAGATAATGGGTCCCCATCCTGGACAGTGAGTGTTCTTCAATGGTGTCCACTGACCATTAATATGAGGACATCCAGATAATGGGTCTCCATCCTGGACAGTGAGTGTTCTTCAATGGTGTCCACTGACCATTAATATGAGGACTTCCCACCATTCCAGATACTGGGCCCCCATCCCGGGCAGCGAGCGTTCTTCTCTTTGTAGAGTTGTCCACTGACCATTAATATGAGGACATCCCACCATTCCATATAATGGGTCCCCATCCTGGACAGTGAGTGTTCTTCAATGGTGTCCACTGACCATTAATATGAGGACATCCAGATAATGGGCCCCCATCCTGGACAGTGAGTGTTCTTCAATGGTGTCCACTGACCATTAATATGAGGACTTCCCACCATTCCAGATAATGGGTCCCCATCCTGGACAGTGGCAGTTCTTCAATGGTGTCCACTGACCATTAATATGAGGACATCCAGATAATGGGCCCCCATCCTGGACAGTGAGTGTTCTTCAATGGTGTCCACTGACCATTAATATGAGGACACCCCACCATTCCAGATAATGGGCCCCCATCCTGGACAGTGGCAGTTCTTCAATGGTGTCCACTGACCATTAATATGAGGACTTCCCACCATTCCAGATAATGGGTCCCCATCCTGGACAGTGAGTGTTCTTCAATGGTGTCCACTGACCATTATGAGGACATCCAGATAATGGGTCCCCATCCTGGACAGTGAGTGTTCTTCAATGGTGTCCACTGACCATTAATATGAGGACCTCCCACCATTCCAGATAATGGGTCCCCATCCTGGACAGTGAGTGTTCTTCAATGGTGTCCACTGACCATTAATATGAGGACTTCCCACCATTCCAGATACTGGGCCCCCATCCCGGGCAGCGAGCGTTCTTCTCTTTGTAGAGTTGTCCACTGACCATTAATATGAGGACTTCCCACCATTCCAGATAATGGGTCCCCATCCTGGACAGTGAGTGTTCTTCAATGGTGTCCACTGACCATTAATATGAGGACCTCCCACCATTCCAGATAATGGGTCCCCATCCTGGACAGTGAGTGTTCTTCAATGGTGTCCACTGACCATTATGAGGACATCCAGATAATGGGTCCCCATCCTGGACAGTGGCAGTTCTTCAATGGTGTCCACTGACCATTAATATGAGGACATCCAGATAATGGGCCCCCATCCTGGACAGTGGCAGTTCTTCAATGGTGTCCACTGACCATTAATATGAGGACTTCCCACCATTCCAGATAATGGGTCCCCATCCTGGACAGTGGCAGTTCTTCAATGGTGTCCACTGACCATTAATATGAGGACTTCCCACCATTCCAGATAATGGGTCCCCATCCTGGACAGTGAGTGTTCTTCAATGGTGTCCACTGACCATTATGAGGACATCCAGATAATGGGTCCCCATCCTGGACAGTGAGTGTTCTTCAATGGTGTCCACTGACCATTAATATGAGGACCTCCCACCATTCCAGATAATGGGTCCCCATCCTGGACAGTGAGTGTTCTTCAATGGTGTCCACTGACCATTAATATGAGGACCTCCCACCATTCCAGATAATGGGTCCCCATCCTGGACAGTGAGTGTTCTTCAATGGTGTCCACTGACCATTATGAGGACATCCAGATAATGGGTCCCCATCCTGGACAGTGGCAGTTCTTCAATGGTGTCCACTGACCATTAATATGAGGACACCCCACCATTCCAGATAATGGGCCCCCATCCTGGACAGTGAGTGTTCTTCAATGGTGTCCACTGACCATTAATATGAGGACTTCCCACCATTCCAGATAATGGGTCCCCATCCTGGACAGTGAGTGTTCTTCAATGGTGTCCACTGACCATTATGAGGACATCCAGATAATGGGTCCCCATCCTGGACAGTGGCAGTTCTTCAATGGTGTCCACTGACCATTAATATGAGGACTTCCCACCATTCCAGATACTGGGCCCCCACCCTGGACAGTGAGCGTTCTTCTCTTTGTAGAGTTGTCCACTGACCATTAATATGAGGACATTATAATTAGCGTTTGTGGGAGGGGCAAAGCTGACATTATCATAATGACCTCCTACACTATATTGTCAAAAGTATTGGGACACCTGCCTTTACACGCACATGAACTTTAATGGCATCCCAGTCCGTAGGGTTCAATATTGAGTTGGCCCACCCTTTGTAGCTACAGTGCCTTGCAAAAGTATTCACCCCCTTGGCTTTTTACCTATTTTGTTACATTGCAGCCTTTAGTTCAATGTTTTTTTAATCTGAATTATATGTGATGATCAGAACACAATAGTCTAAGTTGGTGAAGTAAAATTAGAAAAATACATAAAACTATTTTTCAGAAATAAAAAACTGACAATTGTCATGTGCGTATGTATTCACCCCCCTTTGTTATGAAGCCCATAAAAAGCTCTGGTGCAACCAATTACCTTCAGAAGTCCCATAATTAGTGAAATGGTGGCCACCTGTGTGCAATCTAAGTGTCACATGACCTGTCATTACATAGACACACCTTTGTGAAAGGCCCCAGAGGCGGCAACACCTAAGAGAGAGGAACCACTAACCAAACACTGCCATGAAGACCAAGGAACTCTCCAGACAAGGAAGGGACAATGCTGAGTAGAAGTACAAGTCAGGGTTATAAAACAATCTCCAAATCTTTGCTGATCCCTAGGAGCTCCATCAAATCTATCATAACCAAATGGAAAGAACATGGCACAACAGCAAACCTGCCAAGAGACGGGCGCACCCCAAAACTCACGGAGCGGGCAAGGAGGGCATTAATCAGAGAGGAGCACAGAGACCTAAGGTAACCCTGGAGGAGCTGCAGAGTTCCACAGCAGAGACTGGAGGATCTGTACATAGGACCACAATAAGCTGTACGCTCCACAGAGTTGTGTGGCCAGAAGAAAGACATTACTTTCAGCAAAAAACAAAATGGCGCGCTCTGAGTTTGTGAAAAGGCATGTGGGAGACTCCCAAAATGTATGGAGGAAGGTGCTCTGGTCTGATGAGACTAAAATTCAACTTTTTGGCCATCAAAGAAAACGCTATGTCTGGTGCAAACCCAACACATCACATCACCCAAAGAACACCATCCCCACTGTGATACAAACCCAACCCATCACATCACCCAAAGAACACCATCCCCACTGTGATACAAACCCAACACATCACCCAAAGAACACCATCCCCACTGTGATACAAACCCAACACATCACCCAAAGAACACCATCCCCACTGTGATACAAACCCAACACATCACCCAAAGAACACCATCCCCACTGTGAAACATGGTGGTGGCAGCATCATGCTGTGGGGATGTTTTTCAGCAGTCGGGACTGGGAAACTGGTCAGAGTTGAGGGAAAGATGGATGGTGCTAAATACAGGGATATTCTTGAGCAGAACCTGTACCCCTCTGTGTGTGATTTGAGGCTAGGACGGAGGTTCACCTTCCAGCAATGACCCCAAACACACTGCTAAAGCAACACTTGAGTGGTTTAAGGGGAAACATGGAAATGTGTTGGAATGGCCTCGTCAAAGCCCAGACCTCAATCCAATAGAAAATCTGTGGTCAGACTTGAAGATTGCTGTTCACAAACCATACAACTGGAAGGAGCTGGAGCAGTTTTTACGAGGAGGAGGAATGGGCAGAAATCCCAGTGGTGAGATGTGACACCTCATAGAGACTTATCCAAAGAGACTCGGAGCTGTGATAGCCACAAAATGTGGCTCTACAAAGTATTGACTTTAGGGGGGTGAATAGTTTTGCACATTGACTTTTTCTGTTATTTTGTCCTATTTGTTGTTTGCTTCACAATAAAAAAAAAATCTTCAAAGTTGTGGGCGTGTTCTGTAAATGAAATGATACAAATCCTCAACCAATCCATGTTAATTACAGGTTGTGAGGCAACAAAACACGAAGAATGCCAAGGGGGGTGAATACTTTTGCAAGGCACTGTATTACAGCTTCAGCTCTTCTGGGAAGGCCGTCCACAAGGTTTAGGAGGGTGTCTATGGGAATGTTTGACCATTCTTCCAGAAGAGCATTTGTGAGGTCAGGCACTGATGTTGGACGAGAAGGCCTGGCTCACAGTCTCCACTCTAATTCATCACAAAGGTGTTCTAAAGGTGTATATATAGATCCATCGGCTCCCAATTCATTTCTGGCCCCTCTGGTGGTGAACAGATAGTTCTCTGAGCTTTATAAAGGGAACCTTCCAGGAGGTCTCCACCATTACTGACCTCCTACTGAAAATGCTAATTGCCTGACTCCCACACAAGATCCTATCACTTCATTACATTTTGAGTCACTGAGCGGCAACAATCATGAAGTCAGAAGGAGGACAGAACTTGTTCCCACTCGGGCAGTAGAGGTCTCCATACACAGGAGACACCCGAGGGTGATGTCTACAGGCCCATGTACAGATCCCCCAGGGCCCCATATTGGAATCACCCCAGGGCGCCATATTGGAATCACCCCAGGACGCCATATTGGAATCACCCCAGGACGCCATATTGGAATCACCCCAGGACGCCATATTGGAATCACACCAGGGCCCCATATTGGAATCACACCAGGGCCCCATATTGGAATCACCCCAGGGCCCCATATTGGAATCACCCCAGGGCCCCATATTGGAATCACCCCAGGGCGCCATATTGGAATCACCCCAGGGCGCCATATTGGAATCACCCCAGGACGCCATATTGGAATCACACCAGGGCCCCATATTGGAATCACACCAGGGCCCCATATTGGAATCACACCAGGGCCCCATATTGGAATCACCCCAGGGCCCCATATTGGAATCACCCCAGGGCCCCATATTGGAATCACCCCAGGGCCCCATATTGGAATCACCCCAGGACCCCATATTGGAATCACCCCAGGGCCCCATATTGGAATCACCCCAGGGCCCCATATTGGAATCACCCCAGGGCCCCATATTGGAATCACCCCAGGGCCCCATATTGGAATCACCCCAGGGCCCCATATTGGAATTACCCCAGGGCCCCATATTGGAATCACCCCAGGGCCCCATATTGGAATCACCCCAGGGCCCCATATTGGAATTACCCCAGGGCCCCATATTGGAATCACCCCAGGGCCCCATATTGGAATCACCCCAGGGCCCCATATTGGAATCACCCCAGGGCCCCATATTGAAATCACCCCAGGGCCCCATATTGGAATCACCCCAGGGCGCCATATTGGAATCACCCCAGGGCCCCATATTGGAATCACCCCAGGGCGCCATATTGGAATCACCCCAGGGCGCCATATTGGAATCACCCCAGGGCCCCATATTGGAATCACCCCAGAGCGCCATATTGGAATCACCCCAGGGCCCCATATTGGAATCACCCCAGGGCCCCATATTGGTATCACCCCAGGGCGCCATATTGGAATCACCCCAGGGCCCCATATTGGAATCACCCCAGAGCGCCATATTGGAATCACCCCAGGGCCCCATATTGGAATCACCCCAGGGCCCCATATTGGAATCACCCCAGGGCCCCATATTGGAATCACCCCAGGGCCCCATATTGGAATCACCCCAGGGCCCCATATTGGAATCACCCCAGGGCGCCATATTGGAATCACCCCAGGGCGCCATATTGGAATCACCCCAGGGCCCCATATTGGAATCACCCCAGGGCCCCATATTGGAATCACCCCAGGGCCCCATATTGGAATCACCCCAGGGCCCCATATTGGTATCACCCCAGGGCGCCATATTGGAATCACCCCAGGGCCCCATATTGGAATCACCCCAGGGCCCCATATTGGAATCACCCCAGGGCGCCATATTGGAATCACCCCAGGGCCCCATATTGGAATCAGGCTGTAGAATATCTGAGTGGCTTCAGATCACATAACATTACAGTACAGAATGGATCGTGTGCCAGTTATTTATGTTGTGTTTATTTTTAGTGGGAGGAGTTTCCCAATATAACTAAAGGTAAAACTTCTTTTTTAGTCTTGAATGGAGTGGAGAGGGATTAGACCCCCTGTCAGGTGCCCCCATTACGGAGATTCATCCCCTCTATTTGTCCCAGTGATTGTTATAACTGAGACTAAAAGAAAATTCCAAATTGTGGGTTGTCACCAGAACAGGAATAGAGGGAAAATCTTCCAATGGGGGACAACAAACCAGAGATTCCCTCACTTTGTGCTTTGGGTCAGGAAGTGAAGAGAAATCTCACCGATGGGACACCTGATAGAGGTTATAACCCTCCCTTCAGTGGCAGCTGGTGGGTTCTTCTTTTAGGGGGGTGGCAAACAAACAACCCCCCCCCACGGTGCGACGGCAATGAAACAGAACAGCCCACGCAGGTGGTCTGCACTTACCCACTTTACCCGCTCGTGTGGTGGGGCTGTGGTGTCCTCTCCTCCTGGGTGGCGGGCAGCGGCCATGACCGCTCTGGTGTCCGCTCCTCCAGCTTCCTTTGCCGGCGTGTGTCTCCTCTTCCGTCAAAGTGCTAGGCATCCAATAGGATCGCCTGATGTTTTGGCCAATCGGGAAACAGGCCTCACAGACCTGCCTCCTGATTGGCGGGGAGGAACTTTAGTGTGATAGCGAAAATTATTTTGCTTATTGTCACACAACTGGGTGGGCTCAGAGCACAATGCTCTGCGCTCAGAGCTCACCCTCTTTTGAAGCCTGTTAGAGCCTCTGGCTCTAATCAGGTGCTTAAAAAAAACCACCCAGCGGCATTGGAATCCATGGTCCGGTGCCACTGATATGTAGATCAGGGGGCCGGACGCATTGATAGGGGAGCGCCCGAGTGCCCTCTTAGGACGGGCCGCCACTGCCTCCCTTACTCCATCCAAAATGAAAAGAAAAAAAGTTTTGTCTTGAGTTGTGAAAGTGTTGGGTTAGAACTTCTCTTGTCCGGGATGAGGGATCAGATCCCTCATTGATGGTGATGATGAATGGACTCTGTCCCATGGTATGTGAGGACTCACTGATTTGTCTTCTTTCTATAAGCTGCGCCAAGCTTCTTCTCCAATATGGAGCCCATGTGAACCGGCAGACGGAGGACGAGGAGTTCACCCCTCTCCATGTGGCAGCTCAGCATGGGTTGCTGGAACACGTTGACCTTTACCTGCGTCATGGAGCTGCTGTCGATAGGAGAAATATAAATGGGGAGACTCCACTGAGTGTTGCGTGTAGTCATCCTCAGGGACCACAGGATTTGGACCGGTACTACCAGGTGTGTCGGCATCTCATACAACATGGAGCTGACGTTCTCACCCAGGACAAGGACCAGCAGAGGCCTCTACACTTGGCCTGTAAAAGTGCCAATCCTCAGGTGGTGGAGCTGCTCTTGGAGAAGGGGGCAGAGGTCAACACCATGAGCTATAGTGGAAACACTGCCATGCAGAACATTCTCCAGGTGACCTCATACAAGCTTCAGAACCAACCAGAACTCATTGTGCGGGCACTGCTGAATCATGGGGCCGTTCGGGTGTGGCCAGGATCCCTCATCAAGGTAAGTCATCCTACCATTTTAAGTATCTGGAGGGTACAAAGCAAACATAAATGTGAAGGTCATTGACAGACATAGAAAGATGGCCCCATTTAGTACCCAAATTGGAATACTCAATGTTGGCCTACAATGGCGCCGTACACAACACAGATGATACCTCCCAAGAGATATGACTTTACTAATCCTAACATGAAACAGCCCTTTACTGAAGAGTTCTGGATGTTCATGGGGCGTGTAGTTTGAATGAAGGGCTATGGTCCCACTGCACCAGAACAACTGCTTTGTGATGTATAAAGAGGCACTTGAAGCCTTCTGACATATCGCTAATTAATCACAAGGTACATAGAGACACAAATAAGAGGAATACATGGTTTACTTATCTCATGATGGCCGAAGGTGAGCCATTCTACTTTTATCATTTTGTAAGGGAAAGTCCCTCAAACATATTACATATTACTATGCTGGACCTGAGTTTCTATACTTGACTCCACCAGACCTTAGAGCAGGGGTTTTCAAACTATGGCCCTCCAGTTGTTCAGGAACTACAATTCCCATCATGCCTAGTCATGTCTGTGAATGTCAGAGTTTTACAATGCCTCATTGGACGTGTAGTTCCACAACAGATGGAGGGCCGTAGTTTGGAGATCCCTGCCCTAGAGACTAGACTGGACTGTACCAGACCCTAGACAGTAGATTGAACTGAACCAGACCCTAGAGACTAGACTGGACTCTACCAGATCCTAGAGACAAGACTGGGCCCTACCAGACCCTGGAGACTAGACTGGACTGTACCAGACCCTAGAGACTAGACTGGACTCTACCAGATTCTAGAGACAAGACTGGACCGTACCAGACCCTAGAGACTAGACTGGACTCTACCAGATTCTAGAGACAAGACTTTACCATACCAGACCCTAGAGACAAGACTGGACTCTACCAGACCCTAGAGACTAGACTGGACCATACCAGACCCTAGAGACAAGACTGGGCTCTACCACACCCTAGAGACTAGACTGGACTGTACCAGACCCTAGAGACAAGACTGGACTCTACCAGACCCTAGAGACTAGACTGGACCATACCAGACCCTAGAGACAAGACTGGGCTCTACCACACCCTAGAGACTAGACTGGACCGTACCAGACCCTAGACTGGCCTGAACAGACCCTAGAGACCAGACTGGACTCTACCAGACCCTGGAGACTAGACTGGACCATACCAGACCCTAGAGACAAGACTGGGCTCTACCACACCCTAGAGACTAGACTGGACTGTACCAGACCCTAGAGACAAGACTGGACTCTACCAGACCCTAGAGACTAGACTGGACCATACCAGACCCTAGAGACAAGACTGGGTTCTACCACACCCTAGAGACTAGACTGGACCGTACCAGACCCTAGACTGGCCTGAACAGACCCTAGAGACCAGACTGGACTCTACCAGACCCTGGAGACTAGACTGGACCATACCAGACCCTAGAGACTAGACTGGACTCTACCAAACCCTAGAGACTTGACTGGACTGTACTAGACCCTAAAGACCAGACTGGACCATACCAGAGCCTAGAGACTAGACTGGACTCTACCAGATTCTAGAGACAAGACTGGACCGTACCAGACCCTAGAGACTAGACTGGACTGTACCAGACCCTAGAGACTAGACTGGACTGTACCAGACCCTAGAGACTAGACTGGAACGTACCAGACCCTAGAGACAAGACTGGACTCTACCAGATTCTAGAGACAAGACTGGACCATACCAGACCCTAGAGACAAGACTGGACTGAACCAGACCCTAGAGACAAGACTGGACTCTACCAGACCCTAGAGACAAGACTGGACTCTACCAGATCCTAAAGACTAGACTGGACCGTACCAGACCCTAGAGACAAGACTGGACTCTACCAGACCCTAGAGACAAGACTGGACTCTACCAGATTCTAGAGACAAGACTGGACCGTACCAGACCCTAGAGACAAGACTGGACTGGACCAGACCCTAGAGACAAGACTGGACTCTACCAGACCCTAGAGACAAGACTGGACTCTACCAGATCCTAAAGACTAGACTGGACCGTACCAGACCCTAGAGACTAGACTGGACCATACCAGACCCTAGAGACAAGACTGGGCTCTACCACACCCTAGAGACTAGACTGGACCGTACCAGACCCTAGACTGGCCTGAACAGACCCTAGAGACCAGACTGGACTCTAGCAGACCCTGGAGACTAGACTGGACCATACCAGACCCTAGAGACTAGACTGGACTCTACCAAACCCTAGAGACTTGACTGGACTGTACCAGACCCTAAAGACCAGACTGGACCATACCAGACCCTAGAGACAAGAGTGGACTCTACCAGACCCTAGAGACTAGACTGGACCGTACCAGACCCTAGAGACTAGACTGGACTCTACCAGATTCTAGAGACAAGACTGGACTGTACCAGACCCTAGAGACAAGACTGGACTTTACCAGACCCTAGAGACTAGACTGGACCGTACCAGACCCTAGAGACTAGACTGGACTCTACCAGATTCTAGAGACAAGACTGGACCATACCAGACCCTAGAGACAAGACTGGACTTTACCAGACCCTAGAGACTAGACTGGAACCTACCAGACCCTAGAGACAAGACTGGACTTTACCAGACCCTAGAGACTAGACTGGACCGTACCAGACCCTAGAGACTAGACTGGACTCTACCAGATTCTAGAGACAAGACTGGACCGTACCAGACCCTAGAGACAAGACTGGACTTTACCAGACCCTAGAGACTAGACTGGAACCTACCAGACCCTAGAGACTAGACTGGACTCTACCAGATTCTAGAGACAAGACTGGACCGTACCAGACCCTAGAGACTAGACTGGACTGTTCCAGACCCTAGAGACAAGACTGGACTTTACCAGACCCTAGAGACTAGACTGGAACGTACCAGACCCTAGAGACTAGACTGGACTCTACCAGATTCTAGAGACAAGACTGGACCGTACCAGACCCTAGAGACAAGACTGGACTTTACCAGACCCTAGAGACTAGACTGGAACCTACCAGACCCTAGAGACTAGACTGGAACCTACCAGACTCTAGAGACAAGACTGGACTTTACCAGACCCTAGAGACTAGACTGGAACGTACCAGACCCTAGAGACTAGACTGGACTCTACCAGATTCTAGAGACAAGACTGGACCGTACCAGACCCTAGAGACAAGACTGGACTCTACCAGATTCTAGAGACAAGACTGGACCGTACCAGACCCTAGAGACAAGACTGGACTTTACCAGACCCTAGAGACTAGACTGGAACCTACCAGACCCTAGAGACAAGACTGGACTTTACCAGACCCTAGAGACTAGACTGGAACGTACCAGACCCTAGAGACTAGACTGGACTCTACCAGATTCTAGAGACAAGACTGGACCGTACCAGACCCTAGAGACAAGACTGGACTTTACCAGACCCTAGAGACTAGACTGGAACCTACCAGACCCTAGAGACTAGACTGGACTCTACCAGACTCTAGAGACAAGACTGGACTTTACCAGACCCTAGAGACTAGACTGGACCGTACCAGACCCTAGAGACTAGACTGGACTCTACCAGATTCTAGAGACAAGACTGGACCGTACCAGACCCTAGAGACAAGACTGGACTTTACCAGACCCTAGAGACTAGACTGGACTCTACCAGATTCTAGAGACAAGACTGGACCGTACCAGACCCTAGAGACAAGACTGGACTCTACCAGATTCTAGAGACAAGACTGGACTGGACCAGACCCTAGAGACTAGACTGGACTCTACCAGATTCTAGAGACAAGACTGGACCATACCAGACCCTAGAGACAAGACTGGACTGAACCAGACCCTAGAGACAAGACTGGACTCTACCAGACCCTAGAGACAAGACTGGACTCTACCAGATTCTAGAGACAAGACTGGACCGTACCAGACCCTAGAGACAAGACTGGACTGGACCAGACCCTAGAGACAAGACTGGACTCTACCAGACCCTAGAGACAAGACTGGACTCTACCAGATCCTAAAGACTAGACTGGACCGTACCAGACCCTAGAGACTAGACTGGACCATACCAGACCCTAGAGACAAGACTGGGCTCTACCACACCCTAGAGACTAGACTGGACCGTACCAGACCCTAGACTGGCCTGAACAGACCCTAGAGACCAGACTGGACTCTACCAGACCCTGGAGACTAGACTGGACCATACCAGACCCTAGAGACTAGACTGGACTCTACCAAACCCTAGAGACTTGACTGGACTGTACCAGACCCTAAAGACCAGACTGGACCATACCAGACCCTAGAGACAAGAGTGGACTCTACCAGACCCTAGAGACTAGACTGGACCGTACCAGACCCTAGAGACTAGACTGGACTCTACCAGATTCTAGAGACAAGACTGGACTGTACCAGACCCTAGAGACAAGACTGGACTTTACCAGACCCTAGAGACTAGACTGGACCGTACCAGACCCTAGAGACTAGACTGGACTCTACCAGATTCTAGAGACAAGACTGGACCATACCAGACCCTAGAGACAAGACTGGACTTTACCAGACCCTAGAGACTAGACTGGAACCTACCAGACCCTAGAGACAAGACTGGACTTTACCAGACCCTAGAGACTAGACTGGACCGTACCAGACCCTAGAGACTAGACTGGACTCTACCAGATTCTAGAGACAAGACTGGACCGTACCAGACCCTAGAGACAAGACTGGACTTTACCAGACCCTAGAGACTAGACTGGAACCTACCAGACCCTAGAGACTAGACTGGACTCTACCAGATTCTAGAGACAAGACTGGACCGTACCAGACCCTAGAGACTAGACTGGACTGTTCCAGACCCTAGAGACAAGACTGGACTTTACCAGACCCTAGAGACTAGACTGGAACGTACCAGACCCTAGAGACTAGACTGGACTCTACCAGATTCTAGAGACAAGACTGGACCGTACCAGACCCTAGAGACAAGACTGGACTTTACCAGACCCTAGAGACTAGACTGGAACCTACCAGACCCTAGAGACTAGACTGGAACCTACCAGACTCTAGAGACAAGACTGGACTTTACCAGACCCTAGAGACTAGACTGGAACGTACCAGACCCTAGAGACTAGACTGGACTCTACCAGATTCTAGAGACAAGACTGGACCGTACCAGACCCTAGAGACAAGACTGGACTCTACCAGATTCTAGAGACAAGACTGGACCGTACCAGACCCTAGAGACAAGACTGGACTTTACCAGACCCTAGAGACTAGACTGGAACCTACCAGACCCTAGAGACTAGACTGGACTCTACCAGATTCTAGAGACAAGACTGGACCGTACCAGACCCTAGAGACTAGACTGGACTGTTCCAGACCCTAGAGACAAGACTGGACTTTACCAGACCCTAGAGACTAGACTGGAACGTACCAGACCCTAGAGACTAGACTGGACTCTACCAGATTCTAGAGACAAGACTGGACCGTACCAGACCCTAGAGACAAGACTGGACTTTACCAGACCCTAGAGACTAGACTGGAACCTACCAGACCCTAGAGACTAGACTGGACTCTACCAGACTCTAGAGACAAGACTGGACTTTACCAGACCCTAGAGACTAGACTGGACCGTACCAGACCCTAGAGACTAGACTGGACTCTACCAGATTCTAGAGACAAGACTGGACCGTACCAGACCCTAGAGACAAGACTGGACTTTACCAGACCCTAGAGACTAGACTGGACTCTACCAGATTCTAGAGACAAGACTGGACCGTACCAGACCCTAGAGACAAGACTGGACTCTACCAGATTCTAGAGACAAGACTGGACTGGACCAGACCCTAGAGACTAGACTGGACTCTACCAGATTCTAGAGACAAGACTGGACTGGACCAGACCCTAGAGACAAGACTGGACTGGACCAGACCCTAGAGACAAGACTGGACTGGACCAGACCCTAGAGACAAGACTGGACTGGACCAGACCCTAGAGACTAGACTGGACTCTACCAGATTCTAGAGACTAGACTGGAACGTACCAGATCCTAAAGACTAGACTGGACTCTACCAAACCCTAGAGACAAGACTGGACTGTATCAGACCCTTAAGACCAGACTGGACCGTACCAGACAATAGAGACTAGACTGGACTGAACCAGACCCTAGAGACAAGACTGGACTCTACCAGACCCTCGAGACAAGACTGGGTCCCCCTAACTGGATACCCCTCATGTTGAGATCACGTCATCTGGTATGTTCAGGGGGGGGGGACACACCCATCTCACCCTTTTCCAAACCTGCCAGGCTGCATGCTCACATAAGTGTGAATACATTTTTTGGGGGGGTGGGGGGGGGGGGGCGGGGAGAGATCACTTTTTTTACTTGATCTTTGCATGGTGTTTCTCTTAAAATTCATACCAGATCTGAATGGGCGGAACCTATTTTGTTGTTAACTATCCCAGACTCCTTTGCGCACATGGCTGGGACTTCAAGGGCTTATGACATCACTGGTTGTTAAGGACTCATGTATGCCTGTACCTGCTGGATCCTTAACAACCATTGATGGCCGGAAGCTGTCATGTATAATGACTGGACTGTACCAGACCCTAAAGACCAGACTGGACCATACCAGAGCCTAGAGACTAGACTGGACTGAACCAGACCCTAGAGACAAGAGTGGACTCTACCAGACCCTAGAGACTAGACTGGACCGTACCAGACCCTAGAGACTAGACTGGACTCTACCAGATTCTAGAGACAAGACTGGACTGTACCAGACCCTAGAGACAAGACTGGACTTTACCAGACCCTAGAGACTAGACTGGACTCTACCAGATTCTAGAGACAAGACTGGACCGTACCAGACCCTAGAGACAAGACTGGACTTTACCAGACCCTAGAGACTAGACTGGAACCTACCAGACCCTAGAGACAAGACTGGACTTTACCAGACCCTAGAGACTAGACTGGACCGTACCAGACCCTAGAGACTAGACTGGACTCTACCAGATTCTAGAGACAAGACTGGACCGTACCAGACCCTAGAGACAAGACTGGACTTTACCAGACCCTAGAGACTAGACTGGAACCTACCAGACCCTAGAGATTAGACTGGACTCTACCAGATTCTAGAGACAAGACTGGACCGTACCAGACCCTAGAGACTAGACTGGACTGTTCCAGACCCTAGAGACAAGACTGGACTTTACCAGACCCTAGAGACTAGACTGGAACGTACCAGACCCTAGAGACTAGACTGGACTCTACCAGATTCCAGAGACAAGACTGGACCGTACCAGACCCTAGAGACAAGACTGGACTTTACCAGACCCTAGAGACTAGACTGGAACCTACCAGACCCTAGAGACTAGACTGGAACCTACCAGACTCTAGAGACAAGACTGGACTTTACCAGACCCTAGAGACTAGACTGGACCGTACCAGACCCTAGAGACTAGACTGGACTCTACCAGATTCTAGAGACAAGACTGGACCGTACCAGACCCTAGAGACAAGACTGGACTTTACCAGACCCTAGAGACTAGACTGGACTCTACCAGATTCTAGAGACAAGACTGGACCGTACCAGACCCTAGAGACAAGACTGGACTCTACCAGATTCTAGAGACAAGACTGGACTGGACCAGACCCTAGAGACTAGACTGGACTCTACCAGATTTTAGAGACAAGACTGGACTGGACCAGACCCTAGAGACAAGACTGGACTGGACCAGACCCTAGAGACAAGACTGGACTGGACCAGACCCTAGAGACAAGACTGGACTGGACCAGACCCTAGAGACTAGACTGGACTCTACCAGATTCTAGAGACAAGACTGGACTGGACCAGACCCTAGAGACTAGACTGGACTCTACCAGATTCTAGAGACAAGACTGGACTGGACCAGACCCTAGAGACAAGACTGGACTGGACCAGACCCTAGAGACAAGACTGGACTGGACCAGACCCTAGAGACAAGACTGGACTGGACCAGACCCTAGAGACTAGACTGGACTCTACCAGATTCTAGAGACTAGACTGGAACGTACCAGATCCTAAAGACTAGACTGGACTCTACCAAACCCTAGAGACAAGACTGGACTGTATCAGACCCTTAAGACCAGACTGGACCGTACCAGACAATAGAGACTAGACTGGACTGAACCAGACCCTAGAGACAAGACTGGACTCTACCAGACCCTAGAGACAAGACTGGGTCCCCCTAACTGGATACCCCTCATGTTGAGATCACGTCATCTGGTATGTTCAGGGGGGGGGGGACACACCCATCTCACCCTTTTCCAAACCTGCCAGGCTGCATGCTCACATAAGTGTGAATACATTTTTTGGGGGGGCGGGGGGGGGGGGGGGGGCGGGGAGAGATCACTTTTTTTACTAGAGGATATATACACTTTCTACGTCCTGGCATGGTCTTCCTATATCCCCTTTCCATGTAGAGTATACGTTGGGTACGGGATACTAGAGGATATATACACTTTCTACGTCCTGGCATGGTCTTCCTATATCCCCTTTCCATGTAGAGTATACGTTGGGTACAGGATACTAGAGGATATATACACTTTCTACGTCCTGGCATGGTCTTCCTATATCCCCTTTCCATGTAGAGTATACGTTGGGTACGGGATACTAGAGGATTCATACACTTTCTACGTCCTGGCATGGTCTTCCTATATCCCCTTTCCATGTAGAGTATACGTTGGGTACGGGATACTAGAGGATATATACACTTTCTACGTCCTGGCATGGTCTTCCTATATCCCCTTTCCATGTAGAGTATACGTTGGGTACGGGATACTAGAGGATATATACACTTTCTACGTCCTGGCATGGTCTTCCTATATCCCCTTTCCATGTAGAGTATACGTTGGGTACAGGATACTAGAGGATTCATACACTTTCTACGTCCTGGCATGGTCTTCCTATATCCCCTTTCCATGTAGAGTATACGTTGGGTACGGGATACTAGAGGATTTATACACTTTCTACGTCCTGGCATGGTCTTCCTATATCCCCTTTCCATGTAGAGTATACGTTGGGTACGGGATACTAGAGGATATATACACTTTCTACGTCCTGGCATGGTCTTCCTATATCCCCTTTCCATGTAGAGTATACGTTGGGTACGGGATACTAGAGGATTCATACACTTTCTACGTCCTGGCATGGTCTTCCTATATCCCCTTTCCATGTAGAGTATACGTTGGGTACAGGATACTAGAGGATACATACACTTTCTACGTCCTGGCATGGTCTTCCTATATCCCCTTTCCATGTAGAGTATACGTTGGGTACAGGATACTAGAGGATATATACACTTTCTACGTCCTGGCATGGTCTTCCTATATCCCCTTTCCATGTAGAGTATACGTTGGGTACAGGATACTAGAGGATATATACACTTTCTACGTCCTGGCATGGTCTTCCTATATCCCCTTTCCATGTAGAGTATACGTTGGGTACGGGATACTAGAGGATTCATACACTTTCTACGTCCTGGCATGGTCTTCCTATATCCCCTTTCCATGTAGAGTATACGTTGGGTACGGGATACTAGAGGATATATACACTTTCTACGTCCTGGCATGATCTTCCTATATCCCCTTTCCATGTAGAGTATACGTTGGGTACGGGATACTAGAGGATTCATACACTTTCTACATCCTGGCATGGTCTTCCTATATCCCCTTTCCATGTAGATTATACGTTGGGTACAGGATACTAGAGGATACATACACTTTCTACGTCCTGGCATGGTCTTCCTATATCCCCTTTCCATGTAGAGTATACGTTGGGTACAGGATACTAGAGGATACATACACTTTCTCTGTCCTGGCATGGTCTTCCTATATCCCCTTTCCATGTAGAGTATACGTTGGGTACAGGATACTAGAGGATACATACACTTTCTACGTCCTGGCATCGTCTTCCTATATCCCCTTTCCATGTAGAGTATACGTTGGGTACTGGATACTAGAGGATTCATACACTTTCTACGTCCTGGCATGGTCTTCCTATATCCCCTTTCCATGTAGAGTATACCTTGGGTACGGGATACTAGAGGATATATACACTTTCTACGTCCTGGCATGGTCTTCCTATATCCCCTTTCTATGTAGAGTATACGTTGGGTACGGGATACTAGAGGATACATACACTTTCTACGTCCTGGCATGGTCTTCCTATATCCCCTTTCCATGTAGAGTATACGTTGGGTACGGGATACTAGAGGATATATGCACTTTCTACGTCCTGGCATGGTCTTCCTATATCCCCTTTCCATGTAGAGTATACGTTGGGTACTTGATACTAGAGGATTCATACACTTTCTACGTCCTGGCATGGTCTTCCTATATCCCCTTTCCATGTAGAGTATACGTTGGGTACGGGATACTAGAGGATATATACACTTTCTACGTCCTGGCATGGTCTTCCTATATCCCCTTTCCATGTAGAGTATACGTTGGGTACGGGATACTAGAGGATATATACACTTTCTACGTCCTGGCATGGTCTTCCTATATCCCCTTTCCATGTAGAGTATACGTTGGGTACAGGATACTAGAGGATACATACACTTTCTACGTCCTGGCATGGTCTTCCTATATCCCCTTTCCATGTAGAGTATACGTTGGGTACTGGATACTAGAGGATATATACACTTTCTACATCCTGGCATGGTCTTCCTATATCCCCTTTCCATGTAGAGTATACGTTGGGTACGGGATACTAGAGGATATATACACTTTCTACGTCCTGGCATGGTCTTCCTATATCCCCTTTCCATATAGAGTATACGTTGGGTACGGGATACTAGAGGATTCATACACTTTCTACGTCCTGGCATGGTCTTCCTATATCCCCTTTCCATGTAGAGTATACGTTGGGTACGGGATACTAGAGGATAGATACACTTTCTACGTCCTGGCATGGTCTTCCTATATCCCCTTTCCATGTAGAGTATACGTTGGGTACGGGATACTAGAGGATATATACACTTTCTACGTCCTGGCATGGTCTTCCTATATCCCCTTTCCATGTAGAGTATACGTTGGGTACTGGATACTAGAGGATATATACACTTTCTACGTCCTGGCATGGTCTTCCTATATCCCCTTTCCATGCAGAGTATACGTTGGGTACGGGATACTAGAGGATTCATACACTTTCTATGTTCTGGCATGGTCTTCCTATATCCCCTTTCCATGTAGAGTATACGTTGGGTACAGGATACTAGAGGATATATACACTTTCTACGTCCTGGCATGGTCTTCCTATATCCCCTTTCCATGTAGAGTATACGTTGGGTACAGGATACTAGAGGATACATACACTTTCTACGTCCTGGCATGGTCTTCCTATATCCCCTTTCCATGCAGAGTATACGTTGGGTACGGGATACTAGAGGATACATACACTTTCTACGTCCTGGCATGGTCTTCCTCAGGGGCGGACTGACCATTGAGCGATTAGGGCACTGCCCGAGGGCCCTGGGCCACTAAGGGGCCCCATCAGGGTTGCCAGCCTCAGTAAAACCAGGTATGTATAAATCTGTGTTTTTTTACATCTGTCTGTGTATACTGTGTGATTGTATACTGTGTGTGTGTATACTGTGTGTCCCCATAATCTCTGATTGCCTGGGGGCCCCATAATCTCCTATTGCCCGGGGGCCCCATGAGTTATCAGTCCGCCCCTGGTCTTCCTATATCCCCTTTCCATGTAGAGTATACGTTGGGTACGGGATACTAGAGGATATATACACTTTCTACGTCCTGGCATGGTCTTCCTATATCCCCTTTCCACGTAGAGTATACGTTGGGTACAGGATACTAGAGGATAGATACACTTTCTACGTCCTGGCATGGTCTTCCTATATCCCCTTTCCATGTAGAGTATACGTTGGGTACGGGATACTAGAGGATATATACACTTTCTACGTCCTGGCATGGTCTTCCTATATCCCCTTTCCATGTAGAGTATACGTTGGGTACTGGATACTAGAGGATATATACACTTTCTACGTCCTGGCATGGTCTTCCTATATCCCCTTTCCATGCAGAGTATACGTTGGGTACGGGATACTAGAGGATTCATACACTTTCTATGTTCTGGCATGGTCTTCCTATATCCCCTTTCCATGTAGAGTATACGTTGGGTACAGGATACTAGAGGATATATACACTTTCTACGTCCTGGCATGGTCTTCCTATATCCCCTTTCCATGTAGAGTATACGTTGGGTACAGGATACTAGAGGATACATACACTTTCTACGTCCTGGCATGGTCTTCCTATATCCCCTTTCCATGCAGAGTATACGTTGGGTACGGGATACTAGAGGATACATACACTTTCTACGTCCTGGCATGGTCTTCCTCAGGGGCGGACTGACCATTGAGCGATTAGGGCACTGCCCGAGGGCCCTGGGCCACTAGGGGGCCCCATCAGGGTTGCCAGCCTCAGTAAAACCAGGTATGTATAAATCTGTGTTTTTTTACATCTGTCTGTGTATACTGTGTGATTGTATACTGTGTGTGTGTATACTGTGTGTCCCCATAATCTCTGATTGCCTGGGGGCCCCATAATCTCCTATTGCCCGGGGGCCCCATGAGTTATCAGTCCGCCCCTGGTCTTCCTATATCCCCTTTCCATGTAGAGTATACGTTGGGTACGGGATACTAGAGGATATATACACTTTCTACGTCCTGGCATGGTCTTCCTATATCCCCTTTCCACGTAGAGTATACGTTGGGTACAGGATACTAGAGGATATATACACTTTCTACGTCCTGGCCTGGTCTTCCTATATCCCCTTTCCATGTAGAGTATACGTTGGGTACGGGATACTAGAGGATATATACACTTTCTACGTCCTGGCCTGGTCTTCCTATATCCCCTTTCCATGTAGAGTATACGTTGGGTACGGGATACTAGAGGATATATACACTTTCTACGTCCTGGCCTGGTCTTCCTATATCCCCTTTCCATGTAGAGTATACGTTGGGTACGGGATACTAGAGGATATATACACTTTTATGAGAAATGTCTAGAAATCTGCTTCATTCTGGAAGGAATAACACAAAGGTCCTTTTTCAGGTTCTGCGTTATTGTTACACGTCTCCACGGACGGTGGAAGTTCTGCTGAACACGTACAGTAAGCTGCGAGGGACAGAAGACTGGGCTGAGGTGGTACCAGAAGAAGAACAACAGGTCTGTCCATCCCTCATGTCCTCCATATAGAGATAGACAAACTCCATAGCGAGGGGACCTCTTCATGCCCCCCACCTTGAGGGATCCTTCACCTCCATAGAGGACATCTCAATGACTCCTCCCCCTCTCATGTCTTCTGGGGTTGTCCCCATCTCACTTGTACTAGAACTAGAACTGGTAATTCTGGACTCAGGAGAGGAATGTTGGAAATACATTATATTGTATTTAAAGAGACTCTGTTGGGGGGATCAGCCTCCCAAACCTTCCAGTCACCGCCGAATGCAAACCTCCAACACTTACCGATGCTTGTCTACCCCTTCCTACCTCCTTTCATTCCTATTGGTCAGGGAAGCGGCTTATCAAAGTGACGGACCAATAAGAATGTGCGGAGAAACGCTTAGCGGCAAGCACGGAAATTACCCGGAATTGTCAGAACTTTGGCCCAAGGTTCAGCCATGGCATGAAGGTTTGGGGGACAGCTGAAGGTATATTCTAGTATGATTCCTCCTGCCCAAACTTCAGCATCTGTGTACCCCCGTGTGCCACCGGTCCACGAACCCCCCAAGTGCCACCAATCCATACACCCCCCGTGTGCCACCAATCAGCGAACCCCCCATGTGCCACCAATCCATGCCCCCCGTGTGCCACAAATCTATGCACCCCCCGTGTGCTACCAATCTGTGTACCCCCATGTGCCACCAACCCATGTAACCCCCGTGTGCCATGAATCTATGCACCCCCCATGTCCTACCAATCTGTGTACCCCCATGTGCCACCAACCCATGTACCCCCCGTGTGCCACCAATTCCTGCACCTCTTTTGTGCCACCAATTCCTGTACCCACAGTGTGCCACCAATCAATGTACCTCCAGTGTGCCACCAACCTATGTACCCCCAGAGTGCCACCAATCTGTGTACCCCCGTGTGCCACCAATCCGCGAACCCCCCATGTGCCACCAATCCATGCACCCCCCGTGTGCCACAAATCTATGCACACCCATGTGCTACCAATCTGTGTACCCCATGTGCCACCAACCCATGTACCCCCCGTGTGCCACCAATTCCTGCACCTCTTTTGTGCCACCAATTCGTGTACCCACAGCGTGCCACCAATCAATGTACCCCCAGAGTGCCACCAATCTGTGTACCCCCAGTGTGCCACTAACCTGTGTACCTCCAGAGTGACACCAACCTGTGCACCCCTGGTGTTCCAATAATCCATGTACCCTCAGAGTGCCACCAATCCATGTTCCCCCAGTGTGCCACTAATCCGTGTACTTCTATTGTGCCACCAATATGTGTACCCCCAGTATGCCACCAATCTGTGTACCCCCAGTGTGCCACCAATCTGTGTACCCCCAGTGTGCCTGCAATCTTTGTACCCCCGAGTTTACCACCAATCCGTGCACCCCCAGTGTGACACCCATCTGTGTACCCCCAGTGTGCCACCAATCAATGTACCTCCAGTGTGCCACCAACCTATGTACCCCCAGAGTGCCACCAATCTGTGTACCCCCAGTGTGCCACTAATCCGTGTACTTCTATTGTGCCACCAATATGTGTACCCCCAGTATGCCACCAATCTGTGTACCCCCAGTGTGCCTGCAATCTTTGTACCCCCGAGTTTACCACCAATCCGTGTACCCCAGTGTGATACCCATCTGTGTACCCCCAGTGTGCCACCAATCCATGTACCCCTATTGGGCCACCAAGCCGTGTTCCCCCAGTGTGCCACCAATCTGTGTACCCCCTGTGCGCCACCATTTTGTGTACCCCCAGTGTGCCTCCAATCCATGTACCCCCAGTGTGCCACCAATCCGTGTAACCCTATTGGGCCACCAATCCATGCTCTCCTAGTGTGCCACCAATCTGTGTACTCCTATTGTGCCACCCATCTGTGTACCCCTAGTGTGCCTCAATCTGTGTACCCCCAGTGTGCCACCTGTGTACCCCCAGAGTGCAACCCATTTGTGTACCCCCAGAGTGCCACAATCTGTGTACCCTCTGTGTACCACCAATTCATGTACCCCCAGTATGCCACCCATCTGTGTACCCCCAGTGTGCCACCAATCTGTGTACCCCTATTGGGCCACCAATCCATGTTCCACCAATCTGTGTAATCCTATTGTGCCACCCATCTATGTACCCCCAGTGTGCCACAATCTGTGTACCCCCAGTGTGCCACAATCTGTGTACCCCCAGTGTGCCACCTCTCAGTGTATCCCCAGTGTGCCACCAATCTGTGTACCCCTATTGTTCCACCAATTCATGTACTCCCAGTGTGCCACCAATACGTGTACCCTTATTGTTCCACCAATCTGTGCACACCCAGTGTGCCACCAATTCATCTAAACCCATGTGCCACCAATCTGTGTACCCCTAGTGTGCCACCAATGCGTGTACCCCTATTGTGCCACCAATCTGTGCACACCCAGTGTGCCACCAGTCTGTGTACCCCCAGTGTGCCACCAATCCAGAGTGCCACCAATCGAATTCCTTCCTGATCCCTATGACAATTGTGACTTCCCGGGAGAACATTCTTATCTCACAAGAAGTCAAGGTTTATATATATAAAGCCGTCTGTGAAGTCATCTGCTGAGTCAGCAAAAAAAAAACGGTTCCTGTGACGTCAACTCCACATTTTCAGAGCTCTTACAGTAAAGAACCCTTTATCAATGTAACAGAAAAAAGACATTCACCTCCTGCCAGGATATTTAAAACACCTGAACATTTTCAAAAAACATCAAAAAATATGGGGATTTGGTCCCTCCATATTACTATACGGTGCAAAGCCCACTTACTGCGACACAGTGCCCCATGGTAACCCCACTAATAATGGGGCACTTTGTCGCAGTAAGTGGGCTTAGCACCGTATAGTAATATGGAGGGACCAAATCCCCATATTTTCTGATAATGTTTTTTGAAAATATTCAGGTGTTTTATATATCCTGGCTGGAGGTGAATGTCTTTTTTGTATTTGTGTTCTGTAATATTTTGTTCTGTAATATTTTGTTCTGTAATATTTTGTTCTGTTGGTCTTTTGGCTGCACCATCTTTAATGCATCTTTTAGGGTGCGCCCCCCAAATATCTTGTTTTTCCTTTATCAATGTGACGCTCATACATCTTTTCACTGGTCACAAAAGTGCCCCCCCCTCGTGTTTTATGTGGTGCCATTTATATACAAGGCCATCATACCCCCTCCCCCCTCCTCCTCGCCCTCTCTTCAGTTCAGTAATATCCTTCCTGTGAAGTGGTGCCCAAAATGTACCTCCAGATGAGGCCATAGAAAGATCTCTATCGGGGTGCACACAATTTGGGGTACATGCTCCATTACATTGTGCCCTTCAGAGTACATGGCTGGAGTAGAGAGGAGAACTTCCCCAATAACAGTTCTGTCCGGGGCAAAGTCCGGCAATGTGGGGGAAATATGATGAGTAGACTCTGGGGGGCGCTATGCTTGACAAGGATGAAATATAAATACAAAAATGTGATGAGAAGGGACAACGGGGGATGGGGTGATCAACAGAGAACAATGGCGGCTGGTAGTATCGGGTTCAGCTGGACTTGTTCCGTAATGTTGAGGACTTTTGTAGCTTCTCCAAGTCACGTCTTCAGTTCTACTCACCAAAGATCATTTTCATGCCAAATTTCGATTTCCTTTTAGTCATCTGGATTGAAACTGAATTTGATTTTCATTTCGTTTTCGTCACTGAAAAATGCAGCTGCCGAAAACTATGAGTGTCAGGAAGGTCCTCCAACCTTCAGCCATTGAGGAATTGACACCTACGCAGACCCCTGATATCGGGGATTGGATTATATACCTAGAACTGGGGGGGGGCGGAGTCCCACGACTTTCACACCTCCCACCTTGGAAATAAATCTAGATCTACACATTGCATGGTGATTGGATGATGAAGGGGTTACCTGAGTGGATTTAAATGTTGGGGGAACTTCCTGACACTCATAAGAACTGAAAAGGGAGTTTGGAGAAGATACAAAACTTTACAGAACGGTAATTTGTGACCAACTAATCCTACAGAGGGGGGGAGGGGGGGGGGAAACGATCGTCTCCCCTGCAGATGGTGTAAGTTTTGCCCACTTACATAGAAATGAAGGGTCTATAATATTTATCATAGGTGTATTTTATATGATAGAGACAGAATATCAACCAAAATCCAGAAAAATCACACAATACAAATGTTATAAATGGAGTAAAATAAGTATTTGATCCCCTTAGTAGTTGGTGGAGAAACCCTTGTTGGTGATCACAGAGGTCAGACGTTTCTTGTAGGTGGTGATCAGTTTCCACACATCTCAGGAGGGATTTTCTCTTCTCTAAATCCTGAAGGTTTCTTGGCGACTCGAAGTTTTAGCTCCTCCATACATTTTCTATAGGATTAAGGTCTGGAGACTGGATAGGCCACTCCATGACCTTCATGACCTTCTTCTTGAGCCCCTCCTTTGTTGCCTTGGTGATATGTTTTGGGTGATTGTCATGCTGGAAGACCCGTCCATGACCCATCTTCAGTGTTCTGGATGAGGGAAGAAGATTCTCCTCCAAGATCTTACAATACATGGCCCCGCCCATTGGCCCCTCAATGCGGCAAAGTCGGCCTGAACCTTTATCAGAGAAACACCCCAAATCATCATGTTTCCACCTCCGTGTGTGACTGTAGGGATGATGTGTGACTGTAGGGATGATGTGACTGTAGGGATGATGTGTGACTGTAGGGATGATGTGTGACTGTAGGGATGATGTGTGACTGTAGGGATGGTGTGTGACTGTAGGGATGATGTGACTGTATGGATGATGTGTGACTGTAGGGATGATGTGTGACTGTAGGGATGGTGTGTGACTGTAGGGATGATGTGACTGTAGGGATGGTGTGTGACTGTAGGGATGATGTGTGACTGTAGGGATGGTGTGTGACTGTAGGGATGATGTGTGACTGTAGGGATGATGTGACTGTAGGGATGATGTGACTGTAGGGATGATGTGTGACTGTAGGGATGATGTGACTGTAGGGATGGTGTGACTGTAGGGATGATGTGTGACTGTAGGGATGGTGTGTGACTGTAGGGATGATGTGTGACTGTAGGGATGATGTGTGACTGTAGGGATGGTGTGTGACTGTAGGGATGGTGTGTGACTGTAGGGATGATGTGTGACTGTAGGGATGGTGTGTGACTGTAGGGATGGTGTGTGACTGTAGGGATGGTGTGTGACTGTAGGGATGATGTGTGACTGTAGGGATGATGTGACTGTAGGGATGATGTGTGACTGTAGGGATGATGTGACTGTAGGGATGATGTGACTGTAGGGATGATGTGTGACTGTAGGGATGGTGTGTGACTGTAGGGATGGTGTGTGACTGTAGGGATGATGTGACTGTATGGATGATGTGTGACTGTAGGGATGATGTGTGACTGTAGGGATGGTGTGTGACTGTAGGGATGATGTGACTGTAGGGATGGTGTGTGACTGTAGGGATGATGTGTGACTGTAGGGATGGTGTGTGACTGTAGGGATGATGTGTGACTGTAGGGATGATGTGACTGTAGGGATGGTGTGACTGTAGGGATGATGTGTGACTGTAGGGATGGTGTGTGACTGTAGGGATGATGTGTGACTGTAGGGATGATGTGTGACTGTAGGGATGGTGTGTGACTGTAGGGATGATGTGACTGTATGGATGATGTGTGACTGTAGGGATGATGTGTGACTGTAGGGATGGTGTGTGACTGTAGGGATGATGTGACTGTAGGGATGGTGTGTGACTGTAGGGATGATGTGTGACTGTAGGGATGGTGTGTGACTGTAGGGATGATGTGTGACTGTAGGGATGATGTGACTGTAGGGATGATGTGACTGTAGGGATGATGTGACTGTAGGGATGATGTGTGACTGTAGGGATGATGTGACTGTAGGGATGGTGTGACTGTAGGGATGATGTGTGACTGTAGGGATGGTGTGTGACTGTAGGGATGATGTGTGACTGTAGGGATGATGTGTGACTGTAGGGATGGTGTGTGACTGTAGGGATGGTGTGTGACTGTAGGGATGATGTGTGACTGTAGGGATGGTGTGTGACTGTAGGGATGGTGTGTGACTGTAGGGATGGTGTGTGACTGTAGGGATGATGTGTGACTGTAGGGATGGTGATGTGACTGTAGGGATGATGTGACTGTAGGGATGATGTGTGACTGTAGGGATGATGTGACTGTAGGGATGATGTGACTGTAGGGATGATGTGTGACTGTAGGGATGGTGTGTGACTGTAGGGATGGTGTGTGACTGTAGGGATGATGTGACTGTATGGATGATGTGTGACTGTAGGGATGATGTGTGACTGTAGGGATGGTGTGTGACTGTAGGGATGGTGTGTGACTGTAGGGATGGTGATGTGACTGTAGGGATGATGTGACTGTAGGGATGATGTGTGACTGTAGGGATGATGTGACTGTAGGGATGATGTGACTGTAGGGATGATGTGTGACTGTAGGGATGGTGTGTGACTGTAGGGATGGTGTGTGACTGTAGGGATGATGTGACTGTATGGATGATGTGTGACTGTAGGGATGATGTGTGACTGTAGGGATGGTGTGTGACTGTAGGGATGATGTGACTGTAGGGATGGTGTGTGACTGTAGGGATGATGTGTGACTGTAGGGATGGTGTGTGACTGTAGGGATGATGTGTGACTGTAGGGATGATGTGACTGTAGGGATGGTGTGACTGTAGGGATGATGTGTGACTGTAGGGATGGTGTGTGACTGTAGGGATGATGTGTGACTGTAGGGATGGTGTGTGACTGTAGGGATGATGTGACTGTAGGGATGATGTGTGACTGTAGGGATGGTGTGTGACTGTAGGGATGGTGTGTGACTGTAGGGATGATGTGTGACTGTAGGGATGGTGTGTGACTGTAGGGATGGTGTGTGACTGTAGGGATGGTGTGTGACTGTAGGGATGATGTGTGACTGTAGGGATGATGTGACTGTAGGGATGATGTGTGACTGTAGGGATGATGTGACTATAGGGATGATGTGACTGTAGGGATGATGTGTGACTGTAGGGATGGTGTGTGACTGTAGGGATGGTGTGTGACTGTAGGGATGGTGTGTGACTGTAGGGATGGTGTGTGACTGTAGGGATGGGGTGTGACTGTAGGGATGATGTGACTGTAGGGATGATGTGTGACTGTAGGGATGGTGTGTGACTGTAGGGATGATGTGACTGTATGGATGATGTGTGACTGTAGGGATGATGTGTGACTGTAGGGATGGTGTGTGACTGTAGGGATGGTGTGTGACTGTAGGGATGATGTGTGACTGTAGGGATGATGTGTGACTGTAGGGATGGTGTGTGACTGTAGGGATGATGTGTGACTGTAGGGATGGTGTGACTGTAGGGATGATGTGTGACTGTAGGGATGGTGTGTGACTGTAGGGATGGGGTGTGACTGTAGGGATGATGTGACTGTAGGGATGATGTGTGACTGTAGGGATGGTGTGTGACTGTAGGGATGATGTGACTGTATGGATGATGTGTGACTGTAGGGATGATGTGTGACTGTAGGGATGGTGTGTGACTGTAGGGATGATGTGTGACTGTAGGGATGATGTGTGACTGTAGGGATGGTGTGTGACTGTAGGGATGGGGTGTGACTGTAGGGATGATGTGACTGTAGGGATGATGTGTGACTGTAGGGATGGTGTGTGACTGTAGGGATGATGTGACTGTATGGATGATGTGTGACTGTAGGGATGATGTGTGACTGTAGGGATGGTGTGTGACTGTAGGGATGGTGTGTGACTGTAGGGATGATGTGTGACTGTAGGGATGATGTGTGACTGTAGGGATGGTGTGTGACTGTAGGGATGGTGTGTGACTGTAGGGATGATGTGTGACTGTAGGGATGGTGTGTGACTGTAGGGATGGTGTGTGACTGTAGGGATGGTGTGTGACTGTAGGGATGATGTGTGACTGTAGGGATGATGTGACTGTAGGGATGATGTGTGACTGTAGGGATGATGTGACTGTAGGGATGATGTGACTGTAGGGATGATGTGTGACTGTAGGGATGGTGTGTGACTGTAGGGATGGGGTGTGACTGTAGGGATGATGTGACTGTAGGGATGATGTGTGACTGTAGGGATGGTGTGTGACTGTAGGGATGATGTGACTGTATGGATGATGTGTGACTGTAGGGATGATGTGTGACTGTAGGGATGGTGTGTGACTGTAGGGATGGTGTGTGACTGTAGGGATGATGTGTGACTGTAGGGATGGTGTGTGACTGTAGGGATGATGTGTGACTGTAGGGATGATGTGTGACTGTAGGGATGGTGTGTGACTGTAGGGATGGTGTGTGACTGTAGGGATGATGTGACTGTATGGATGATGTGTGACTGTAGGGATGATGTGTGACTGTAGGGATGGTGTGTGACTGTAGGGATGGTGTGTGACTGTAGGGATGGGGTGTGACTGTAGGGATGATGTGACTGTAGGGATGATGTGTGACTGTAGGGATGGTGTGTGACTGTAGGGATGATGTGACTGTATGGATGATGTGTGACTGTAGGGATGATGTGTGACTGTAGGGATGGTGTGTGACTGTAGGGATGGTGTGTGACTGTAGGGATGATGTGTGACTGTAGGGATGGTGTGTGACTGTAGGGATGATGTGTGACTGTAGGGATGATGTGTGACTGTAGGGATGGTGTGTGACTGTAGGGATGGTGTGTGACTGTAGGGATGATGTGTGACTGTAGGGATGGTGTGTGACTGTAGGGATGGGGTGTGACTGTAGGGATGATGTGACTGTAGGGATGATATGTGACTGTAGGGATGGTGTGTGACTGTAGGGATGATGTGACTGTAGGGATGATGTGTGACTGTAGGGATGGTGTGTGACTGTAGGGATGGTGTGTGACTGTAGGGATGATGTGTGACTGTAGGGATGGTGTGTGACTGTAGGGATGATGTGTGACTGTAGGGATGATGTGTGACTGTAGGGATGATGTGACTGTAGGGATGATGTGACTGTAGGGATGATGTGTGACTGTAGGGATGATGTGTGACTGTAGGGATGGTGTGTGACTGTAGGGATGATGTGACTGTAGGGATGGTGTGTGACTGTAGGGATGATATGTGACTGTAGGGATGATGTGACTGTAGGGATGATGTGTGACTGTAGGGATGATGTGTGACTGTAGGGATGGTGTGTGACTGTAGGGATGGTGTGTGACTGTAGGGATGGTGTGTGACTGTAGGGATGATGTGACTGTAGGGATGGTGTGTGACTGTAGGGATGGTGTGTGACTGTAGGGATGATGTGTGACTGTAGGGATGGTGTGACTGTAGGGATGATGTGACTGTAGGGATGATGTGACTGTAGGGATGGTGTGTGACTGTAGGGATGGTGTGTGACTGTAGGGATGATGTGTGACTGTAGGGATGGTGTGACTGTAGGGATGATGTGACTGTAGGGATGGTGTGTGACTGTAGGGATGGTGTGTGACTGTAGGGATGATGTGTGACTGTAGGGATGGTGTGTGACTGTAGGGATGTGTGACTGTAGGGATGATGTGTGACTGTAGGGATGATGTGTGACTGTAGGGATGGTGTGTGACTGTAGGGATGGTGTGTGACTGTAGGGATGATGTGTGACTGTAGGGATGATGTGTGACTGTAGGGATGGTGTGACTGTAGGGATGATGTGACTGTAGGGATGATGTGACTGTAGGGATGGTGTGTGACTGTAGGGATGGTGTGTGACTGTAGGGATGATGTGTGACTGTAGGGATGGTGTGACTGTAGGGATGATGTGACTGTAGGGATGATGTGTGACTGTAGGGATGGTGTGTGACTGTAGGGATGATGTGTGACTGTAGGGATGGTGTGTGACTGTAGGGATGGTGACTGTAGGGATGATGTGTGACTGTAGGGATGATGTGTGACTGTAGGGATGGTGTGTGACTGTAGGGATGATGTGTGACTGTAGGGATGATGTGTGACTGTAGGGATGATGTGTGACTGTAGGGATGGTGTGTGACTGTAGGGATGGTGTGTGACTGTAGGGATGATGTGTGACTGTAGGGATGATGTGTGACTGTAGGGATGGTGTGTGACTGTAGGGATGGTGTGTGACTGTAGGGATGATGTGACTGTAGAGATGATGTGACTGTAGGGATGATGTGTGACTGTAGGGATGATGTGTGACTGTAGGGATGATGTGTGACTGTAGGGATGATGTGTGACTGTAGGGATGGTGTGTGACTGTAGGGATGGTGTGTGACTGTAGGGATGGTGTGTGACTGTAGGGATGATGTGACTGTAGGGATGGTGTGTGACTGTAGGGATGGTGTGTGACTGTAGGGATGATGTGTGACTGTAGGGATGATGTGTGACTGTAGGGATGATGTGACTGTAGGGATGATGTGTGACTGTAGGGATGATGTGTGACTGTAGGGATGATGTGTGACTGTAGGGATGGTGTGTGACTGTAGGGATGATGTGACTGTAGGGATGGTGTGTGACTGTAGGGATGGTGTGTGACTGTAGGGATGATGTGTGACTGTAGGGATGATGTGTGACTGTAGGGATGATGTGACTGTAGGGATGATGTGTGACTGTAGGGATGATGTGTGACTGTAGGGATGATGTGACTGTAGGGATGATGTGTGACTGTAGGGATGGTGTGTGACTGTAGGGATGATGTGACTGTAGGGATGATGATGTGACTGTAGGGATGATGTGACTGTAGGGATGATGTGTGACTGTAGGGATGATGTGTGACTGTAGGGATGGTGTGTGACTGTAGGGATGATGTGACTGTAGGGATGATGTGACTGTAGGGATGATGTGTGACTGTAGGGATGATGTGTGACTGTAGGGATGATGTGTGACTGTAGGGATGGTGTGTGACTGTAGGGATGGTGTGTGACTGTAGGGATGATGTGTGACTGTAGGGATGGTGTGTGACTGTAGGGATGGTGTGTGACTGTAGGGATGGTGACTGTAGGGATGTTGTGTGACTGTAGGGATGATGTGTGACTGTAGGGATGATGTGTGACTGTAGGGATGATGTGACTGTAGGGATGATGTGTGACTGTAGGGATGATGTGACTGTAGGGATGGGGTGTGACTGTAGGGATGATGTGACTGTAGGGATGATGTGTGACTGTAGGGATGATGTGTGACTGTAGGGATGATGTGACTGTAGGGATGATGTGTGACTGTAGGGATGATGTGTGACTGTAGGGATGGTGTGTGACTGTAGGGATGATGTGACTGTAGGGATGATGTGTGACTGTAGGGATGATGTGTGACTGTAGGGATGGTGTGTGACTGTAGGGATGATGTGTGACTGTAGGGATGATGTGACTGTAGGGATGATGTGTGACTGTAGGGATGATGTGTGACTGTAGGGATGGTGTGTGACTGTAGGGATGATGTGTGACTGTAGGGATGATGTGACTGTAGGGATGGTGTGTGACTGTAGGGATGATGTGTGACTGTAGGGATGATGTGACTGTAGGGATGGTGTGTGACTGTAGGGATGGTGTGTGACTGTAGGGATGATGTGTGACTGTAGGGATGATGTGTGACTGTAGGGATGATGTGACTGTAGGGATGGTGTGTGACTGTAGGGATGATGTGAGTGTAGGGATGATGTGACTGTAGGGATGATGTGACTGTAGGGATGATGTGACTGAAGGGATGATGTGTGACTGTAGGGATGATGTGATTGTAGGGATGATGTGTGACTGTAGGGATGGTGTGTGACTGTAGGGATGATGTGACTGTAGGGATGATGTGACTGTAGGGATGATGTGTGACTGTAGGGATGGTGTGTGACTGTAGGGATGATGTGTGACTGTAGGGATGATGTGTGACTGTAGGGATGGTGTGTGACTGTAGGGATGATGTGTGACTGTAGGGATGATGTGTGACTGTAGGGATGATGTGACTGTAGGGATGATGTGACTGTAGGGATGGTGTGTGACTGTAGGGATGATGTGACTGTAGGGATGATGTGTGACTGTAGGGATGATGTGACTGTAGGGATGATGTGTGACTGTAGGGATGATGTGACTGTAGGGATGATGTGACTGTAGGGATGATGTGTGACTGTAGGGATGGGGTGTGACTGTAGGGATGATGTGACTGTAGGGATGATGTGACTGTAGGGATGATGTGTGACTGTAGGGATGATGTGACTGTAGGGATGATGTGTGACTGTAGGGATGATGTGACTGTAGGGATGATGTGTGACTGTAGGGATGATGTGACTGTAGGGATGATGTGACTGTAGGGATGATGTGTGACTGTAGGGATGGTGTGTGACTGTAGGGATGATGTGACTGTAGGGATGATGTGACTGTAGGGATGATGTGTGACTGTAGGGATGATGTGACTGTAGGGATGATGTGACTGTAGGGATGGGGTGTGACTGTAGGGATGATGTGTGACTGTAGGGATGATGTGTGACTGTAGGGATGATGTGTGACTGTAGGGATGATGTGTGACTGTAGGGATGATGTGACTGTAGGGATGATGTGTGACTGTAGGGATGATGTGTGACTGTAGGGATGGTGTGTGACTGTAGGGATGATGTGACTGTAGGGATGGTGTGTGACTGTAGGGATGATGTGTGACTGTAGGGATGATGTGTGACTGTAGGGATGGTGTGTGACTGTAGGGATGATGTGACTGTAGGGATGGTGTGTGACTGTAGGGATGATGTGACTGTAGGGATGGTGTGTGACTGTAGGGATGGTGTGTGACTGTAGGGATGATGTGACTGTAGGGATGTGTGACTGTAGGGATGATGTGTGACTGTAGGGATGATGTGTGACTGTAGGGATGATGTGTGACTGTAGGGATGATGTGACTGTAGGGATGGTGTGTGACTGTAGGGATGATGTGACTGTAGGGATGGTGTGTGACTGTAGGGATGATGTGTGACTGTAGGGATGATGTGTGACTGTAGGGATGATGATGTGACTGTAGGGATGATGTGACTGTAGGGATGATGTGTGACTGTAGGGATGATGTTGTAGATGGTGACTGTAGGGATGGTGTGTGACTGTAGGGATGGTGTGTGACTGTAGGGATGGTGTGTGACTGTAGGGATGATGTGACTGTAGGGATGGTGTGTGACTGTAGGGATGGTGTGTGACTGTAGGGATGATGTGTGACTGTAGGGATGATGTGACTGTAGGGATGGGGTGTGACTGTAGGGATGATGTGTGACTGTAGGGATGATGTGACTGTAGGGATGGTGTGTGACTGTAGGGATGATGTGTGACTGTAGGGATGATGTGACTGTAGGGATGATGTGACTGTAGGGATGGATGTGTGACTGTAGGGATGGTGTGTGACTGTAGGGATGATGTGTGACTGTAGGGATGGTGTGTGACTGTAGGGATGGTGTGACTGTAGGGATGATGTGTGACTGTAGGGATGATGTGTGACTGTAGGGATGGTGTGTGACTGTAGGGATGATGTGACTGTAGGGATGATGTGTGACTGTAGGGATGGTGTGTGACTGTAGGGATGATGTGACTGTAGGGATGATGTGTGACTGTAGGGATGGTGTGTGACTGTAGGGATGGTGTGTGACTGTAGGGATGATGTGTGACTGTAGGGATGATGTGTGACTGTAGGGATGATGTGTGACTGTAGGGATGATGTGACTGTAGGGATGGTGTGTGACTGTAGGGATGATGTGTGACTGTAGGGATGGTGTGACTGTAGGGATGATGTGACTGTAGGGATGATGTGACTGTAGGGATGGTGTGTGACTGTAGGGATGGTGTGTGACTGTAGGGATGATGTGTGACTGTAGGGATGGTGTGTGACTGTAGGTGATGATGTGACTGTAGGGATGATGTGTGACTGTAGGGATGATGTGTGACTGTAGGGATGGTGTGTGACTGTAGGGATGATGTGACTGTAGGGATGATGTGTGACTGTAGGGATGGTGTGTGACTGTAGGGATGATGTGTGACTGTAGGGATGGTGTGTGACTGTAGGGATGATGTGACTGTAGGGATGATGTGTGACTGTAGGGATGGTGTGTGACTGTAGGGATGGTGTGTGACTGTAGGGATGATGTGTGACTGTAGGGATGGTGTGTGACTGTAGGGATGGGGTGTGACTGTAGGGATGATGTGTGACTGTAGGGATGGTGTGTGACTGTAGGGATGGGGTGTGACTGTAGGGATGATGTGTGACTGTAGGGATGATGTGTGACTGTAGGGATGGGGTGTGACTGTAGGGATGGGGTGTGACTGTAGGGATGATGTGTGACTGTAGGGATGATGTGTGACTGTAGGGATGATGTGACTGTAGGGATGATGTGTGACTGTAGGGATGATGTGTGACTGTAGGGATGATGTGACTGTAGAGATGATGTGACTGTAGGGATGATGTGTGACTGTAGGGATGGTGTGTGACTGTAGGATGATGTGTGACTGTAGGGATGGTGTGTGACTGTAGGGATGATGTGA
>JBBDGP010004453.1:0-38428 GCA_037952835.1 Lithobates septentrionalis
AATGGCCACATAGATCAAATGCGTGAACAAATTCACAGCATGAAACTTCGCCTGGACTCCATGCAACAGGAAATGAAGAACATGATTGATGTTTTGGGCAGAATATAATCACGTTTTGGCCTAAAAACATCAATCATGTTCTTCATTTCCTTGGGAAGTTATTTTGTTTTTAAAAAAAATTTTGCAAGTTTTGGGGTATACCCAAATTTACATTGTGTGATGCACACGGTGTGTCATCATGTGCTATCTTCCATCATGGGTTAGCAATGTACTTGTTTTGTGTTTGCAAACCCTTCATCCTGAAAAATCTTGGGTGGTGAGAGCAACCAAAAATGGGATTGCACACACAAAACATGTACATTGCTCTCCCATGATAGGAGATAGCACATGTTGACTTGACCCTTTAGTAAAGCTCAATTTTGATCATCTTATAAATGAGCAATTTCTGCAAGGGTGACATTACATGCACCGTTCTTGAAATATTGAACTTTGTAAGTTTTAATGTATTGTAAGTTTTGTTTATAAAAACACTGTTGTGTATGTAAATGTTTTGAGATAAAGGTCTATATATTTTAGAAAAAATGGCTTGAATAATTTAGTAAAAGATAATTTTTTTACACAACGTAAAATATTTTTTGACAAAATAAAAAGAACAAAAAATTTTAAAAAATATGATACAAAATGCACCTTTCAATGTGCACCAAGTAAAAATTTTTTCCCTATACAATGTGTGTGGCTGTTTCTTGAAGTCAACATTTGGGGTTTGTTTTTGTGGGCCTGATTAACTAAAGCTAAATGCACTTGACACTACTACAAGTGCACTAGGAGACAGACATAACTTAAAGGTAAACAACAATAAAAACAAGATATTTAGATAAACAAATTTTATTTGTTATTTTTGAAAAAAAATTATAGCTGTTGCTGAATAGCAATGGCCCCCCGACCATTAAAATAATTCACATAACGGTCACGCACTTGACGTGCGGTTCGGGGGGCCAAGCCAATACGGCCAATTTCTAGGCCTGTGAAATTGCTACTAGCCTCTTCCAGTCTGGGCTCAGGCCCAACAGAGGATAGATATGTAGCTGAATGTCTCCTTAAAAAGTTATGCAAGATGCAGCAAGCAAGGATGACGTGGTTGATTTTATAGTCCGCCAAATTAATAGCCGTAAGAAAGATACGGAACCGGCTGGCCAAAATACCAAAGGCATTCTCCACAACCCTTCTTGCTCTGGCCAGCCGATAATTAAATACCCTCCTCTCAGGGGTGAGTGTCCTTTGGGGGAACGGCCTCATCAAGTTCTCACAGAGAGCAAATGCTTCATCAGCAATAAAAACTGAGGGGAGTCCATCCACATTATCGTCATCAGGTGGCAATTCCAGGCCACCGGTCTGGAGACGATAGCACAGCTCGGTCTGTGCAAAGACTCCTCCATCAGACATCCGGCCGTTCTTCCCCACATCCACAAACATAAACTCCAAATGTGCCGAGACCACCGCCATCAAAACTACACTATGGAACCCCTTGTAGTTAAAGAAATATGACCCCGAATGCGGTGGTGGCACAATCCGGACGTGCTTCCCGTCAATCGCCTCTACACAGTTGGGAAAGTCCCAACGGTCAGCGAACTGGGAGGCCACAGTCTGCCATTCCTGTGGACTTGTAGGAAACTGTGGAGTGCAAAAAAAATAAGATAAGGACTTTAATAAAAAAATTGTATATCAGATTACACCAAAACATTAGTAAACAACAGCAGTCAAATATTATGAATATGTGTGTTTGTAATTGAAATGTTGAAAAACATAAGGCACACTTATAAGATTACTCACCCCCTATGATGGCCCATTGATACATTTGAATGTGGGGGGAGGGGTTCTAATTAGGTTAACAAACACACATGACTGGCTGAAACATTTGTGGGGTGGGGGAGGGGTTCTAATTAGGTTAACAAACACACCTGACTGGCTGAAACATTTGTGGGGTGGGGGAGGGGTTCTAATTAGGTTAACAAACACACCTGACTGGCTGAAACATTTGTGGGGTGGGGGAGGGGTTCTAATTAGGCTAAGAAACACACCTGACTGGCTGAAACATTTGTGGGGTGGGGGAGGGGTTCTAATTAGGTTAACAAACACACCTGACTGGCTGAAACATTTGTGGGGTGGGGGAGGGGTTCTAATTAGGTTAACAAACACACCTGACTGGCTGAAACATTTGTGGGGTGGGGGAGGGGTTCTAATTAGGTTAACAAACACACCTGACTGGCTGAAACATTTGTGGGGTGGGGGAGGGGTTCTAATTAGGTTAACAAACACACCTGACTGGCTCAAACATTTGTGGGGTGGGGGAGGGGTTATAATTAGGTTAACAAACACACCTGACTGGCTGAAACATTTGTGGGGTGGGGGAGGGGTTCTAATTAGGTTAACAAACACACCTGACTGGCTCAAACATTTGTGGGGTGGGGGAGGGGTTCTAATTAGGTTAAGAAACACACCTGACTGGCTGAAACATTTGTGGGGTGGGGGAGGGGTTCTAATTAGGTTAACAAACACACCTGACTGGCTCAAACATTTGTGGGGTGGGGGAGGGGTTCTAATTAGGTTAACAAACACACCTGACTGGCTCAAACATTTGTGGGGTGGGGGAGGGGTTCTAATTAGGTTAACAAACACACCTGACTGGCTCAAACATTTGTGGGGTGGGGGAGGGACAAACAAGACAATGGAGCAGACAATATACATTGTTCAATGGACTATAGGCTAGAGATAAAAATGGACCCAGCATTGCATGGTGGGGAGGTTAATGAAAGAAATTATGCATGTATAGGGCAATAACTGATTAAAATAGGCATGCACAAAGATAAAGGGGACATTCACAGCAGATTGAAAGCATGGCAATTAGGTAAAGAGGACAGTTCTACAATACATCAAAAAACAGTTAATACATATCATGTAATGTTAAAGGATAAAACTTACCTTCATATATTCCTTCTGCAGGACCTGAATAATAGCAGAACAGGTCTCTGGGATTATGATCCCCAGAGCCTGGGGGGAGATGCCTGTCGAGAACTTTAAGTCCTGAAGACTTCTCCCTGTCGCCAAGTAACGTAACGTGGCAACTAGCCTCTGCTCCGCACTAATGGCTTGCCTCATGCAGGTATCCTGCCTGCTGATATAGGGGGTCAGCATAGCCAAAAGACGCTCAAAGATGGGGTCCGTCATCCTGAGAAAATTCCTGAAATCATCAGGATTATTCTCACGGAGCTCACGGAGCAAAGGCATATGAGAGAACTGGTCACGCTGGCGCAACCAATTCTTGGTCCATGAACTCCTCCTCACCCTGTTCATGGACTGGACTCGGGTCAAAGTATTAACCCCAACACCAAGTCCCCACACAGCACGAACTCGAGAACGAGTACGTCCACTCGACATGGCTTCAAAACGGTCGGCTGCTCAAACTAACAAACTTATAACAAACGCACTGAAGAACAGCAAGGCCTATGAAGAACGACCTGAAAATCAGGAACGAGCGGAGCAGAACGGCCTGCAAGGCAGGTTACGAACTGACCAACACGCACTGAAAAGCAGATACAAACCTCACAAGCACAAACTGAACCGCAGAAAACGAACGAAATAAGCTGAAGTGTGAAAAGCGCGAATCGTCTCTAACCAAACTTCTACTAACACGAGATAAACACGAGATTAGCAGAAGGAGCCCAAAGGGTGCCGGAGTGGGGCTTGGACTTCCTTTTTATAGTCCCGTCGTACGTGCTATACGTCACCGCGTTCAAAACCAGCGGACTTTTGCAGTGACCGTGTGTGGCCAAGTCCGTCCGTTTTTAAGTCCGGCGCAAGGAGCAAACAAAGTCCGACGAAAAGTCCGCCGGGCAAAGTCCGCCGTAATGTCCGCTCGTGTGTACGCGGCATAAGGAATGCAACTTATGAACTTTGGATATGCGTTTTTTTTTTGCGACTCATTACGCAATTTTGAACTTTTACACTTATGACTTTGCACTTGGGTAGAATAACCTTGTTTTTTTGCACATAAGTTTTTATATTTATTTGTATGGAATGGTTAGTATTTGATTTACATATCGCTATTTGCTGTGTAGCATAGCGGCTTTCTAATTTACTTCTAATTTACAATTAACTCTGATGGTGTTTATTCATTTATTCATCTATTTATGACAAATCACACAGGAATATAGATTTAAGTATCTAACGCAAGCGCACAAAATTTTTCCTTTTATTTAAAATTTTTCGCTTACTAGTCAAAGTAGAAATTGAATAGGTTACTAAAGTTACGAAAACTCTCGTACAACAGAAAAAAAAATTGGAAGTGATGTCATGTGTTGTAATGCATTTGTATTGTATTTTCGGACGACAACTGTACTGACTAAACGAAAATCGTACGATCTGGTATCGTACGAGGAAAATTTTCCTGCTTGCCCGATCGAATAATATCAGATGAATTGTCGTGATTGGCTCTCGAAAGCTCTGTACTAACATTCCGATTATCGTACGATCGCGTCGAAAGCGGTATTTTTCGTCCGATTTTCGGATCGTGTGTACAGGCCATAATTTTGAGTGAACATTCACTGGTAAATTATTCATCCTATTCAATAAACACATTTGCCAGGAAAATGTACCTGCATATTTACAAGATTACACAATATTTAAGATATAACATCTGGAATTCAAAGGTGCTTACTGTGCTACTCCACCTATTCATAACCAGGTGACTCATGTAACTACATACAGGCTAAAATACATTTAGCTACATTACTAAAACTGATGTAAAGAAAAAAGAAAAAAAATCTGTAAGTTACTAACCACAGTACTTATTAAAAACTTTTTTTTTGAATATCAGTAGCCTCCCTGACGGTATTCCCGAGTGTGGCTCGGGGTTAAATTTCAGCACCATTAGCGGTAACTCTGAGCCACACTCGGGATTGCATTGCAGGATCCTGGTGCGGTGTTACTTACCTTGTCCCCAGGATCCTGTGATGTCCCCCTGCGGTGTCTGCGGGCTCCGTCCTCTGCCCGAAGCCTCTCTGTGCCAGGCTCCGTTCCCTGCAAGCGTCGCGATGCACGGGGGTGGAGCCTGGCGGCAAATTAAAAAAAATGTAAAAACATAACACATGCAGTACTGTAATCTTACAGATTACAGTACTGTATGAAATCATTTCACTTCCCTTTTGTCCCCAATGCTTTGGCCCATGCTCTGCATGCAGTTTTATATGGTATATACTTTTCTTTCTGCCTGGAAACTTGAGATTGTCCATAGCAACCAAAAAGTGTCCCTTTACGTCAAAAGTGGCTTTAAACCAGCTAGAAAACAGAGATAGTAAATTAGAACACTTGCAGAATTGAGCGATAGTGAATCGTGGGCAAATTTATTTTATTATTATTATATATATATTTTTTAATTATTTATATTTATTTATTTATTATATTATAATTTATGATTTTGTGTTTCAAACTTCATCATACCCGGGATATCTACTAGACTCTTGGTGGACAGATTTAAGTGTGTTATTGCTAAGAATTACAGACCTACAATATAAAACGCCAAATTTCTATGCAAAATAATTGTACTGCTTTGAGACGCAAAAATCTGAAATAATACCGCCAGGGAGGTTAAAGTGGAACTACACTGTATCTGAGCACTACAGGCACGTGCAGAAAACGGAAAAATTTGTTTAGTTTCAGATATGTTTGTTATGTTACTAATTTTATTTCGTTGATTCATTTCAAAATTTCTTTTGTTTAGTTTAATTTAATTTAATAAATGTATTAATTTTCTAACAAATTCCAAATTTTCAAAACTATTTGAATTTGGATCAGTCGAAAAATGATTGACTGAACAACATGGGGACAAGGTGCTTTGGAGCAGGGGGAGGGAAGACCTCCCCGCCCCAAAGCACCCCCCATGTTGAGGGCATGTGGCCTGACATGGTTCGGAGGCCGGGGGGGAAATTCATTATTATTTACATACATCCGAACCTCTGAATAACGAAAAATTGCAAATTGCACATTTCTAACCACAAACTAAAAACAATATTTCATATATATTCAAAGCAAACTCTCCCATCCATCCATGTCTCCATGGTTTATTTTGCTGCGAAATCATTTTGAACCCCCTCAGAATTTCTGGCTGTGGCCATCTTGAATAAGGGCAGATGATTCATGTAGCTGTTACTTCCTGGAATCCATCCGTAGCTCAAGCATGCAGGCAGGAGGGTGTGCTTAGCAGACAAAATTTCTCCTGGCCTCCTGAAGGCTCCTGGGATGTATTACAACCATTTTGTCCTAGGCCTGGAAACCAGGAAGCAACTGAAGAAATGTAAAAAAAAAAATGTTTAAAACAAATAAATGTACTAAACCTTCCTATCTATTTACTAATGCTAGCAGCATAAGAAATAAAAATAGTCAATATTGATTGAGAGAGTGAAGTTCCACTTTAAAGTACCCGGTCTGAGGCACGCATGCTGCTGCAGCTCACACATAGCCAGTGCTGGGCTACCAGCAAGGAGAGAAAGAGAACACTAGACACTTGCCACAGGGCTAAAGGAAAACCCCACCCACCACCTGGGGAAACAAAGGAAACACTAATGTTGTTGCTGTGCAGCCTGGGAAAATACAGAGCCTGCTGAGGGGAAATATGATTTGTAGGGAATTTAGTCCCCAGGGAGACTGAGCTTGTATTACAGAATGGTCCTGGAACTACAGATCCCAGCGTTACCAGAGCTCAGGTTAAGAAGAAAAGGAAGGACTGTTCCTGGGCTGAAGGCAGTCACAGAGAGGATGTGGTAAGATGCACACAGTCATGTTGATTTACTAAAAGTGGAGAGTGCAAAATCTGGTGCAGCTGTGCATGGTAGCCAATCTGCTTCTAACTTCAGCTTGTTCAATTAAGCTTTGACAAAAAACAACAACCTGGAAGCTGATTGGTTTCTATGCAGAGCTGCACCAGATTTTGCATTCCCCAGTCTTGGTATATCAACAGTGAGAGGAATGAAGGAATCCCCAATGCCGCACATCCACGGGAATGGTGCGATAGTAGGAGAGACAACCTCAGCCTGGGCTCCCACCAGGCCATGCCCCCAATACGTTTCGCTCCACCCCACGGAGCTTAGTTATGGAAGCTTAGTAAATCAACCCCAGTGTAGCAGGCTGCGGACGGGTTGATTTGCAACAGTTTTGGGAATGCAGAAAGGCTGAGTGGAGGACATCTCTTGGTCTGAGGGAACTCCACTGTCATGTCTGGTGTTGCCGTCTGATCGTGAAGAGGACATCACTGCAGCAGACATAGCTGAGGCCCGTATGGAGAGCGGTGTGTATTTTTACAATAAATATTCACACTTCAGCTCGGGTGTGTCAGGGAGTGTGATGCTCCTCAGACAGTCGTCAGCAACGGAAACAGGGGACCCAAGAAACAGCGGCTCCTTTGGTGGTAAGAGCTACAATATGATTGTGAGTTTCTCATATTCTAAAACATCCTTGCAACTAGTGTAATATATAATATGAAACTCCTCAAACCTTAAAGTGATTGTAAAGTCTTGTTTTAAAAAAAATAAAAATAACAAACCTGTTATACTTACCTCCTCTGTGCAGTTGGTTTTGCACAGAACAGCCCGGATCCTCTTATTCTTGGGTCCTTCTTCTCTGCTCCTGGCCCCTCCCTCCTGTTGATTGCCCTCACAGCAACCAGCTTGCGATGGGGACACCCGAGCCGAGCTGCCGTTCGGCCCTGCCCTCTCTCTCTCCTGATTGGCTAACTGACTTTGACAGCTGTGGGAGCCAATGGTACAGCTGCTCTGTCTCAGCCAATCAGGAGGGAAAGACGACCGAGGGAATAGTGGACATCGCTGGGCAGAGAGGGGGCTCAGGTAAGTATTGGGGGGCTGGGGAAGCTACTACACACAGAAGGATAAAAAAACCTTCCGCCTTTACAACTCCTTTAACCGCTTTAAGACCAGCCGCCACAATGGCTCTCCTGTGTGAATCGCCGTAGCTGTGCAGCGGCTCATGCAAGCTCAGTTGCGGGCGCTGCGGGTGCGTGCCAGTGGGTCGGGTGGACTTGATGTCCTCCGGCGGCCCGAAATTCACTTGTACACAGGTAGAACAGGGAAATGCCTGTGTAAACAAGGCATTTCCTCGTTCTGACAGGTGACATGACAGTGGTCAGAAACAGTGATCTCTGTCATGTCCCAGTAAGCCCATCCCCCCACAGTTAGAAACACACCTAGGGAACACAGTTAACCCATTGATCACCCCCTAGTGTTAACCCCTTCCCTGACAGTGACATTTACACAGTAATCAGTGCCTATTTTTAGCTCTGATCACTGTATAAATGTCACTGGTCCCAAAAAAGTGTCAAAAGTGTCCAATCTGTCCGCCACAATGTCGCAGTCCCGATAAAAATCGCAGATCACCACCATTACTAGTAAAAAAAAAATAATAATAAAAATGCCATAAATCTATTCCCTATTTTGTAGACGCTATAATTTTTGTGCAAACCAATCAATATACGCTTATTGTGATTTTTTTTTTACCAAAAATATGTAGAAGAATATACATCGGCCTAAACTGATGAAGAAATTTGTTTTTAAAAAAATAAATGTGGGATGTTTACTATAGCAAAAAGTCAAATACCACCAAAAGAAATCTCTATTTGTGGGAAAAAAAGGACGTCAATTTTTGTTTGGGTACAATGTCGCACGACCGTGCAATTGTCAGTTAAAGCAACGCAGTGCCGAATAACAAAAAAAATGCTCTGGTCATTAAGGGGGTAAAACCTTCCGGGGTTGAAGTGGCTAAAGGTTTAGTTCACCTTTTAAAAAAAAAATAAAAAGGTGAAATAACACTCTGGTCCGGGGAGTTGAAGTTGCCATTCTTCTCCCTCTTCCTTTTGCGGAGCTTCAGGGCAATTCTGATTGGTCAGCACAGGCACAGAACATCACTCTGATCCATCTTGGAAAAGCTGCAGAAAGAAGAGAAAGAAGAGTTTGGATTAAAAATCTGCTGCCACAGCTACGTGGGCACTGCGTATGCCCACTGAGGTAAGTAAAATAGGGAACGGGGATGAGGGGCAAAGAGGGTATTCAGTGTTAGTTCGCATTTTTTTTTTCTAAAAAGTTAAACTAATGCCGCGTACACGCGATCGGACTTTACGGCATACTTGGTCCGGCGTACTGGATTTCGTCGGACAATTCGATCGTGTGTGGGCTCCAGCAGACTTTGTTTTCTCAAAAGTTTGATGGACTTAGATTTGAAACATGTTTCAAATCTGTCCGACGGACTCGAGTCCGGTCGAAAAGTCCGCTCGTCTGTATGCTAGTCCGACGGACAAAAAATGACGCTAGGGCAGCTATTGGCTACTGGCTATGAACTTCCTTGTTTTAGTCCGCTGTGCATACTAGCTCATTATGCCTTTACCGTACAGGTTTTTTTTTTTTCCGTTTACAGGTATACAACCAATTTAAACCTTGTCCATTTACACACAACAATCAGTAGCACAAAGCTTTCAATACACTCAAGGGCAACAAAATCCCACTTCCAATCTAAACCATAGATTGCGCTTCATTGGGCGAAGCAATGAGGGGGATCTCCATGAGGGGTGTGCTGCACCTCATTTGGAGGTGGGCACTGACAAGTCTAATTTTAACTTTTATATAAATGTTGCAGCATTAGGGCTCTGGTTAGTTCTGAGGAAGAGGGCATGGCCCTCGAAAGGTGTTAGCTGCACCCAGGGCTTTTTTTCTCAGAGAATGGGTGCAGGAACTCCTCCCTTCCGAGTTACCCCTGGACTCCGCCCCCTACCCACCTCCGAGCACAATTCCTTTGTTCCACACCGTACCCACCTTCCAGTACCACCCCTTTTAGAGAATAGAGAACCAAGTATTATTTTGTGGTTCTAAGTATTTTGTATGAAATGTGTTAATGATAACAAGGATGGCAGTAAAAAAGTAATCTAGCAACCATGGATACCCTAGCGACAATAGATCCACCCCAGCAGCAATGGACTCCCAACAGCCAGCATCAATAGACCCTCCAACAGCCAGCAACATTAGACCCCTACCTCAACAGTAGATCCCTCCTAGCAGTGATTGACTCTCTGCAACATAATACCCACCCTGCGCAACAATAGATCCTTCACCAGCAACAATAGACCTCCCCAGCAACAATAGACACCCCTGTAAAAATAGATTTCCTCCAGAAACTATAGATTCCCCAGCAGCCAGTATCAATAGACCTTGCCTCAACAGTAGATCCCTCCCAGTAACGACATACCCCCAACAACAAAGGATTCACCCCAGCCACATTAGATCTCCCCTTCCTCTGCAAAAACAGATCCTCTCACCATCAATAGACCCTCCAGCACACCCTAGCACCCCTTGCCATTATATACATTCAGTTCTGGAGGTGCCGGAACTGCGTTCCCCCGCGTTCCTGCTGAAAAAAAGCCCTGGCTGCACCTTACTCGATGAACTGACGTTGGGTGGCATTTTTTCCATTTCAGCCTGTGTTTTTCTCTTTTGTGAGTATATTTGATTTTTAGTATTTATTAAATAAATTATATAGTAATGCACTAGACTGGTGCAGCTTCATCTTTTGCTGTGTGTTTTAGTTTTGGTTACCCTGAACTGAAGAGGGCAGCAAGGCTTTTGTGTACTTTTTGGTGGCCCCAATCGGTGCATACCTATAGTCCCCCATTTGGTAGTTGAAGATGCTAGAAGCATCCATTTTGGTTCCAGGAGGCTGGACTGCCGGGAAGAGCACCATACCTGTAGCGCGGACTTGGTTTACGCTAGATATAACCCCGCCTGCCACCCACATATTATTTCATTTGCAATGTCTAATGTTTAATATTGGACTTTATTTCACTAGTTTGATTAAACATTGTACTGCTAAAGTGACTACTGATGTGTACTGTATCATTGGCCAAATGATGTGGCCACCTCTAAAGTTAACAGCATTCTCTCTTAAAATAAAAATAGTTCCCGGACAAGTTAGACTATGTTCACATTTCCTTAACACGTAAAACAAAAGTTCCTTCATCAATGACCAGTAAATAGATCCCATTTTTTAAGGTGTAAAAATTGTCATGTTCTTTTTCTAAGTGGCATAAGTGTACACACTCAGATGCAGATTTTTGGATTTTTGGTTACAGAACTGAATGCACCTGTGTAAATGTCTCCATTGAAAACAATACAGCTGGGTTCAGATCCATAAATAAATTTAAAAAAATGGTTGTAAATGTGATTTTTTTTTTTTTTTATGGTGGTGTGAATGAGGCCTTAATGTTTGTCTTTCAAATGGATTGGACTAAGATGATGGCTTTTAAAGGATAAGTTCACCTTTTGACAAAACATAATAAATGCAAATTTTTTTGCAGGTGAAAAAATGTGCATTTATTATTTTTTGTTACTGGAGCCTGTAAAACATTGCACCAGCAATCAGCAGATTGCTGATGCCATGCAGGTCTCCTGCAGATCTGTCATTGTATCTGTCAGTGTATCGGCTTGCTCAGCTTGCTCGGCTTGCTCGTACCTCGATTCTGACAGGAAGAATGAATGAGAGAGAATGAACTACCACAGTGCTCTGCAACGCCGTGGTAGTATATTGAAAACTACAAGCTGACAGCCGCAGAGGCTGCCAGACCTTGTAGTTTTCCATTCACAGAGTGCTCTGAATGAGTGATGCAACTGGATGGGCGGAGCTCCGCCCATCCAGTTGCATTGTTTAAAAATTTTGACAGCTACCGGCGGGGGACACAGTGGGGATTATACAATACTTTGCTATGACTTTCTGGTAAACTTTTAGGACTCTTTCCAATTATCTCTCGGTCCACCCTTGACATCCTCCTGAATGGTTTTTATAGTGATGGATGCGACTTTTAAGGCACCACAAAGTTGTTTACAAGATAAAATACATACATTTTATTATACAAAAATTTAAAAGAGAACCAAAGGGTTCCATTACATGAGACACACAATAAAAAAATCAAATATCACGTGATTATCATAGAAAAACCCATCAATCCACTAAAGGGGACACACAGAATCCCTAATTGGTGAATATTGCTCCCAATGCATTTCAACTTCAGTCGTCTTCTTATTATACTGTACAGGATTCATATAGCGCCAACAGTTTGCACAGTGCTTTAGACATTCAAAAAGGCCTCCACCCCACATCAGTCATCAGAGCGACCAGAGATGAGCATACTATAGTGTATTTGGGGTTATGGCACTGCAAAAAAAAAACAAGTTGTATGGTTGACGCAGTCAGGTTGTCCCTTTAGTGTCTTTTTTGAGTTGTTGGCCGGTCACTGCTGGGGAATCTAATATTATCTTATATGAATATGTCCTATTGTCATTCTGCTGTTACATCTTCTTTATGTTGATTGTATTGAATTGTAACTTTTTTACATCTACAATAAAAAAAGTTTTTTGAGAAAAAAGTGACTTTGAAATCAAATTACTGAAATTGAATTCAATTTATTTAGACCATAGATAGGTAGTGTTAATCCTTCAGCATTTTTTAGTTTGACACAATAAGCACAATAGAATAATCATACCCCAGTAACCTATTTGCTAAAATTATTACCCTAGCACTTGCAGTTTACAACTTTCAGTGCTGCAGGCTCCTGCTCTCTGAGCAAGCTCCGGTCTTCACCAAATAGAGTTAACAGTGGACAGTACAGTCTCCAGCCAGTCTGTTAGCTTGGAGAAGGGAGGGGGAAAAGGGAGGAGCAGCGCAGTGCATTGCCATCCTAGGCTATGGGGCTGTGTATTTCTATTGATGCACACAGCGTAGGGAGACAAAACTCTGGCCCTCGCATGCAGGAGTGGCTCTATAAGCTGGTTCAAGAGAAAGGAGCCACCCTGAAACAGGAAACCTGGGGCAGTGGTTCGCCCAAGCCTACCAGTGAAGACAGCCGAATACCGGCACCCAACGCTGGCAAGGGACATTGACTGTTGTAGGAACGGTAGGTTTAGCTCTGCTTTAAGGAAGCCATTTTAAGAGGATAAAGGGTACCCTTTAAGGACCTACTCCTCGGTGGAACACCTGCTAGCCTCTTTCCTTCTTTTTATACATCCTCCACATTAAGATAATAGGTACAGGTACCTCTTTCCTCCCCCCAGAGCCCTGTAGGAGGTTAACAAATCCAGGAAAAAAGTATGTCACATAATAACCAGCATACAGAATGCAGCAGTCAGATGTATGAAATGTACAACAAAGTGTATATACAGTAGTGCAGGAGTTTAGGAGTGGGTGTCACATAGGGTGCAGAGTTCAGAAGTGCATTGGGCACAGGGTGCAGGGTTCAGGAGTGTTTGTTGTACAGGGTTCAGCAGTGTTTGTCACACAAGGCACGGAGTCCCCCAGCGTGCAGGGTTTAGGACTGTTGGTCGCACAGGGCATAGGACTCGAGAGTGCATGTCACACAAGTAGCAGGAATCAGGAGTGCAAGTCGTTCATTAATGTGTGTTGCACAGGGTGCAGGGATAAGTAGGGCATGTCACAGAGGGTGCAGGGGTCAGGAGTGTGTGTTGCCCAGTTGATGGGAAAACTGTATATTTTATATTTCCTTATTATTGTTGGCTCATATTGTGGCTCACTAATGAATTCTAAGCCTCCAAATCTTGGTTAAGGGGCCATACAAACCATACAAGTGTAGCGCTGGTAGAATTTTAATCTACTGCTGATAGGTAAATTTAGTGGGTTATCTGTTCATACATAGTCAGATTTGCCTCTGTTCCAGCTTGGCTGAGTTGCATGTAGTTTACACTGTGCCTGTGGGTGTCGTTGTTACTATGGGCCAGTGTTGGAAAGGCAACACGTTGAAGTGTATAAGTGCTCCTCTGTCCCGGAGATAACTCGGCAGAGGTGGTCCTCCGAGTTGCATTCTGGAAGAGGGTATTTATGGGACAGACACCATGTTTCAGGGTCCCTTCTCCGTCCACCTGCTGGCCCTCCTGGCCGACAGGTGTGCGCTAAGAGTATTACCTCGTGGTCCTCCGACCGGGAGGACCACGTTGCTGCAGCGTGTGGGTGGGCCCAGAGGCTTGTCTGGGGCCTACTACAGCGGCAGAGGAATGGTCCTGGGCTGTCTATCCTGTGTTATATATCTTTTTTTTCCATAATATTTTTTGTTTATGAAAAAGAAAAATGTTATATTTCTAAGTATTTATGTGCTCTCTCTTTGCACATATGGCATACAACCCCAAAAAACTTAAACTTTCACAGGACTGTGATACAACAACAGTGCGTAGGGTTTAAGAGTATTCAAGTATCCCACAGGGTGCACGAATAGGCAACACACAATCCAATGTGCAACCAAATATCAACCCCCCCCCCCCACACCCCCAATTCCCCAGAACAGAGCTCTCCCTCCAAATCCAACCTCAGTATAGAGCTCTTTTGCTGCCTATTCCCCCATCCCCCATACCCAGTGCAAAGAGGAGCCCACTGAGCAAAGGGTGTAGGCAGAAAAGTATAACAGAAGTTGTATGTACGAATGACAGATGAGCACACAGCATGCAGGGTACAAGCTGTAGGACCTCACCTTATGGTCCACAATGGAGAGGGCCATCACCTGGATGGCCTTCAGGCTTAGCGCCCTGGGTTCAGGCAGCATAGTGTCCCATATGAAGATGATTAAGGCCAACAGGGAGAGACTGTGGCCTGAGGGGCTAGGCGGTCTGATAAATGGGGGGAAGGTGGGATGCTCATGGACGGTCGGGTCTCACTGGGGAGGTGCAGCTGGTCAGTACTCAATGGGCAATCTGAGCAAATACTGTCTTGTGTCCTTGCTGGAGTTGCTAAATGAGCTTTGCATACAGGACTACTGTCAGAGTACCAGCGCTTCAAGCTGAAAAAACCCTGCCACCAACTAAATACTTTCTCTGATTGAAGTCAGTCTGCTTGCTCTCTCTCCCTCTCTCAGAATGATGAGCTTAGCTGCTGACGTGAAAGAGAGTGGACTATGCATGTGTGGTTAGGCATGCAGAGTTCTTGAAGCAAAGTACTTGTTCCTGAGGTGCTGGTGCCACATAAGTATATTTTTTTAAAATAGAGGAAAGCACTTTAATGTAAAGTCAAATCTGTAACGCATATGGGATTTAAAAGAAAAAAGGTGAGCTAATCCTGTAAATCAGTGGCTAGCCCTATTAGGTGGCACTCATTCAGAGAAACCTCCCTGCAGGCTTACAAGTAGGCAGATTCTGAGCTTTTGTATTTGGGCCTATGAAGAACCCTGTACCCCTGGGCACTCTGCAACGACATTATATCATGCTGTCACAAACCACTGCACACCTGACTCTGAACCTCCTTGCCTCCCAGCACCCCTATCACTGAAACACAATACCCCAGACCAGTGGTCATCAAACCTGTCCTCAGGGCCCACTAACAGGCCAGGTTTGCAAGATAACTGAAATACATCACCGGCGATATCATTTGCTGCTCAGTGATTGCAGTAGTCTAGTCTGAATCTCCCCATGGTAATACATAAAACATGGCCTGTTAGTGGGCCCTAAAGATAGGGTTGATGACCACTGCCCCAGACACTGCAGCTTTCTGCCATCTAGCAATCCTGCTCCTGCATATTCCACCACTTTCCCCTGTCCCTGCTCCCCCTTGTAACTTTTGCAGGGATATGCAGAGAGGAGGAGAGGCTAAGCCTAAAGATTCTGGGTTCTTATCTCACACTCCCTCTGGTAACATAACCTCCCACTGCAGCCTATAGAGGCCAGTCAGCCCTCTGACCTCTGGGGGCTCTGTGCACATTGTGTGTGTTTTCAGGGGAAGGGGAGGACGTGCACACACCTTGGCTGGGAGGGAGAGGGAAGCCAAACCCTGAGACATCCACCACCACCATGACTATGAAACCCCTCCAATACAGCAGCCATTTTCTAGAAGTCCAACATCACAATTTTAGCCTTAATCAAAGCAGTCTCAGCACAAGGATACCAAGAAAACAATTGTTTTCTATGTGCCCTGTTCACACCATACAGGTCGGTCATCCGACAAACCCGTGATTCGTGCTTCGCATCCGGGGATCGTCACAGCGGATCCCCTGCACGAGTGTCGCTCCGGGAGCTGCTGTCCAGAAGGCATTGAATCGGCCTGTTCATTGGTGAGAGGGCAATTGCCCACCTTTGCAAACCTTCCCTTATTACTTCACTGGGACACTGTGTACAGACAGCTTTACCTTGGGAATACTTTACTGCACCTATCTTTGAACACTGTACATAGACATCTTTAGATTCTTCCATTTCAAGAAATTGCAATGCTTGTTACTGCACCTTATTGGATATAATTAATGAGCTATGACTGCCGGTGAACAACAACTGGGACATTGCTGTCATTACTACTTAAAGGGCCCTCATACCATTTCTATTAAGCCTGATCTCTCATTAGGTTTAAAGATTAATAGGCCAGCCTGGGTTCCCCCTTTAGACGTTTGCCAGTATAAATACTTAACCTTTGCTTATCCTTTCAGGTTCAATTAGTATTCTACTGTACATATATGTATATAATATACTGTTTATCTGCAAATTATCTTGCCTTGTGTTACTCTAGAGGGATTCCTCTACTGAGCTGGGACTGTTACCCAAAGCTCAGTAGATCTGTTGCCTCATCTGTGTAACAATATCCTCTTTGAATTGTTCCAGTAAATTTGAGTTGTTTGACTATTACTTCAAGGTGGTGCAAAGATGTCTGAACCCAGAGTGTCAGGTGGGTTGGAATGTTCACAAGGTCATGGCGGTGCAGATGAGCAGGTAAATTCAAACAGTCCCCAAGGAGGTCGTGCTACACAAAAAAAAGTAAACAGTGATATGTGTTATAACAACATATTGCACCGCCCCTACACAATTTACACCAGCATGTGTGCATAATACAGAGCATAGTCTTGGATTGAGAAGAGAAGAAGTACAAAATTGCAAGCAGCTTTTCATTGGAGAAGAGGCATGCTATATCTCTTCTGCAACACCAAACACTCACCTGCCTGCTCTCAGTCTTCTATTGAATGTACACCGAGCAGCACATGCCCAAGAAAGTTAAGGCAGTGCTGGAAAATAATGGTGGCCACACAAAATATTGACACATTGGGCCCAATTTGGATATTTTCATTTAGGGGTGTACTCACTTTTGTTGCCAGCAGTTTAGACATTAATGGCTGTGTGTTGAGTTATTTTGAGGGGACAGCAAATTTACATTGTTATACAAGCTGTACACTCACTACTTTACATTGTAGCAAAGTGTCATTTCTTCAGTGTTGTCACATGAAAAGATAGATTAAAATATTTACAAAAATGTGAGGGAGTGTACTCACTTTTGTGAGATACTATATATATATAAATCATGTCAGTGCTTGGGAATAAAAAGTAATCAGGGATATCTATCCTAGGAACTGTGGCAGTATACCCCATATGGACCAAAGGGATGGGTGAGAGCAGATACAATGTTGGAAAGATATGAGTACATATACTAGAGTCCATGGTAGCACTGGGGCTGTGATCCCAAGTATAGTCCATAAGATCGGGCACAGCCCCATTCCTGAGGAAGCATTTATGAAACGTGTTAAGTTTTCGGATGCAGTTTGTTATATACTCATGTATCCATATTTTAGATTATATATACAAATACATTGGAACTGTGTATGAAATTCTAGATTATGAATCGGCTTAATATTTATTGTAAATGGATTTTATTATGATGTCATTTCCATCTACAGTATGTATCAATAAACTGGTAATCATGTGGATCAATTATATTATGTGTTTTGATGTGTGATGTACCTCATAAAAAGTCCCAGGGCAAATGCAGTAGCTCTTGTAGATACAGTATATTGAATTAGGGATGGAGGTACCTCACCTAAATTATGCTTTCAGATCACATCCTATATTAATATTTGTTATAGGTATAGGCCATTTACGTACCTCATGAAACCTGACTGGAATACTCCCAGGAGGTTGCTAAGTGAGGCCTAGTCGTTATTAATTACCTCCGTCACCGGAGTGAGCTTCTTCTATGATTAAAAACGGCCTCACATGCTCATCCCCCAGCTCTGAAGTTAGCATTTTAGACCTCACTCCAGGGATGAAGGAGGTGAGCAGTAACGACTAGGCCTCACTTAGCAAAATACTAGCAATGTCCTGGGAGTATTCCAGTCAGGCTTCATGAAGTACATACATGACCTACACCTATAGCAAGGGCAGTAATTACCTTAAGTCAGAGCTGCACAGTTTGTTTTTATCTACAGACACCCCTTATCTGCATAGGCAGGTTTTTGGTAAAGTTGAACTAACCCTTTGATATATATTTAAATAATCAATTGTGTTGTCTGTATAGACACTGATGAAAAAATTAGACATTTGCCAAATACAAATATACCAATAACAGGAAATGTTACACCTGGAAATGTCCTTGCAGGGAAAATTGACAACCATCTGGTTTACGTGTGAAAAGTGTGCTAACGTAAGCATTTATTATGGCCCAATTCCCACTGACATTTCTGCAGTGCAGAGCTGAAACAGGAGCACGCTTCTATGTTCTATGGCAAAAAAAATCATCATTTTCCTTATTGATTATCTAACCAGTCACCCTAAAGTAGAGAGTGTATGGTAAAGCTGGACATTCCCAAATATCTTTACTTATTTCAAGTTGAATTCCAGGTATGACGTTTTGTACGTACTATAGTATATCCCGAATGTTGTAAAGCGCTGCGTAAACTGTTGGCACTATATAAATCCTGTATAATAATAATAATAATAATAGTTACATTGGTACAGATTGGGCCAATGTACTGTAAGTATATATACTTGAAGACCAGGCATTTTCTGGCACGTTTTTGTTTACATGTAACAATTATTTTTTTTTTGCTAGAAAATGACTTAGAACTCCCGAGCATTATATATTTTTTTACACAAAGGCCCTAGAGAATTAATTTGTGGGTTTTTAAATTTTTTATGTCACACGGTATTTGCACAGAGGTTTTTCAAACACAATTTTTGGGAAAAAATAAACTTTTTTGAATTTCAATTAAAAAAATAAAAACACAATACATACACAAATGTTTTGTAAACTATAAAAGATGATGTTACGTGAAGCAAATAGATACCAAACATGTCACGTTTTGAAATTGCGCATGCCCGCGCAACGGGAACAAGTGACGTACATTTTACTATCCATAGGCAACGCTATAAAAGCCTTTACAGGTTACCACTTTAGATTTACACAGGAGATCTAGTGCTAGAATTCCTGCCCATGATCTAATGTTTGCGGTGATACCTCACATATATGGGACGATCGCTATTTGTGTGTGTTCGGGATTGATGTGCATTCGCCTTTGCGCGTTAGGACTGGGGAACGGGAGCACTACATTTTTTTATTAATTATTAATTTTTTAATTTATTTTTTACACTGTTGCTTTACATTTTTGTTTACTTTTATTGCTGTCACAAGGAATGTAAACATCCTTTGCGACACCAATAGGCACGTGACAGGTACTCTTTATGGAGGGATCTGGGGTCTATAAGACCCTAAATCCCTCCTTTCCCCTTGAAAGCATTAAAAACACCAAGATATGTGTTTTTGAATACTTTTGATTTTCAAAAAATGGCGCCGTTGACATGAGGGTGAACTGAAAGTGATGTCATGTCATTGCTTCTGGGTTATCATAGCGGAGCCCTGATCAAAGCTGATCCCGGCTTTGTATGGGTCTCCAACTAGTCGGCGGACGTGCCGGCTGGTAGTTCAGGTCTCCTTATGGGACGGGAGAGAGCAGGGGGTGGGGAACGTCCCCACTGCTTGTAATAGCAATTGAGCAGCTGGTTAGCTGCTCCTTTTGCTATTACAAGAGAGTTGACAGTCGGCTCTAAGAAACAGCACTGGGGTGATGCCGGCAACTGCAGGCATAACCCTGGTACAACCACTTGAAGTCAAATGACGTACTAGGTATTGGATTTGGCAGCAAGTGGATAAATGAGAAGGCCAGACTGTGTTTGTGGGAGGAGTCTGAGGGGTACATAATCCTCCTCCCCTGTCGGGTCCAGTGTTGGTGTCGCATTCAGGGTTTGACGTAATTTTCGGGTCGTCAGGGTGATCGCATCACTTCCGATTTCGTTGCCGAGCGGCAGGTCGGCTGCTGGAGTCTTGCGGCAGTTTCCCTCCCGGCGCTCACACCGTGCATCGTCGAGGGGGGCTTCCTGCCCGCTTATCCCGGGGCTCACGCTGAGCTTCAGGGGGTGGGGGGGGCCGCCTGGTTTCTCACGCCTGCTCCATTGCCAGCTCACCTCTCTGGAACTCACGCCGGGCATTATGGGGGGGGACCCGCATGTGTCCCGGTTCTCACACCGGCTCCATGGGGGGGCACTCACCCGCCTGCTCACCTCCCGGTACTCACGTGGGACATCATGGGGGGGGACGCCCGCACGCCTCCTGGGCATCCACCGCTTTAGTAAGCTCTTAGTCCTGGCGGGGGGGCGTTCAAAGGAGGGTGGCTTTAACCAGGGGGGGGGACGTTCAGTCCTTAGGTAATGCTTAGCCCAGACGCCATGGATCCCACGACACTCCCAGCAGTTAGCTGTCCCCCACGATCAGGTGTCCCCACCTTGCTATACTGCACTCAAACTGGCATAAGGCTAGTTTTTTTCATGCATGTCAGTAGATGCTTTCTATGGTCAGCGCTGTAGCTTGGCTGCATGTGGTGTCAGCTGATGGCTGCACAGCAGGAACACGAGCACTGGAAGTGTCACCAGTCACATATATGCATTTATTACCTTTTTCTGCCATGGCGTAGACTGCATGACCCTCCACTACAATTTCCTCTGGTAGTCATGCTTCTGTCTGTGCAGTCCAGGTCTGAGCTTTCCTTAGGTCACGGGGGTGGGGGGTGGGGATGGATGCAGGCCATAGGTTACTGTGTACTGTGTGCACGTGCACATTCCGATATCCCCTTCCATACTGAGCTACACACCATATATTCTGATCGGTATACTGTAGGCGCATTTATCGCCATCCATCCCTTGTCATCTCTGCAAGTCATGAGGTCTGATTGCCTGATGTTTCAGGTAAAGGGGGGGGGGGGGGGGGCTGGTAGTTGGCTTAGCTCCACTGTCACAGTTATTTCTTGCGATACAGGTGATTTGTCATAGCATCCTGTCTCAGCATTTTTCAGTCTCAGCGTTTTCAGTCCCAGCGTTTTCAGTCCCAGCATTTTTCTGTCCCAGCGTTTCTGTCTCAGCGTTTCAGTCGCAGTATTTCTGTCATAGCGTTTCTGTCATAGCGTTTCTGCCCCAGCATTTCTGTCTCGGCATTTCTGCCTCAGCGTTCAGTCTCAGCATTTCTGTCACAGTGTTTCTGTCACAGTGTTTCTGCCTCAGCATTTCTGTCTCTGCATTTCTGCCTCAGCGTTCAGTCTCAGCGTTTCTGTCATAGCGTTTCTGTCATAACGTTTCTGCCTCAGCGTTCAGTCAGCATTTCTGCCATAGCGTTTCTGTCATAGCGTTTTCTGCCATAACGTTTTTGCCATAGTATTCTGTCACAGCATTTTCTGCCATAGCGTTCTGTCATAAATGAAGACACGTGACCCTGTGTCGAACACGCGTAGGGGAGGGGCCAGGACGGAGCCATTCACTCCACTGAGATGCAATGCACAGCTTATCCCTCCTGACAGGCAAACTTTGAGGCAATCTTTGGAGACTGTTATCAGATTGGTGCACTCACGCACCTTGCAAATGTGAGTACCCTAATGTGGGGAGCTTTTATTCTAATAAACATTTATAAATGATATCACACTATCCAGTTTTTCTTTTCCTTTATTCCTAACTGTGGAGTTGCTGCTGAAAACTGTGTATATGGATTCCATCACTGAGCCGTGGGATGGCTCATAAGCGTGTTTAGACTCAGTCTCACAGCTGAGTCGCACGCGCTGAGGTGAGCGGCTGTCCCCGGGGGGTCACTGGATGGCACTTGTGCATGAAATTCTGAGCACTAAGCACTAAGATTAATGCACGCACGTTGCATTTTTTATGAACTGTTTTTATGTACTTTATGTGCATTTCTTTTATGAATTGGACTTTAATAACCACGTATCACATCTTGGATTTGATATTCACACTCATTGTGTGGCACTTTGTTGTATTTTTGCACTTATCACTGCGATATATTTATATATTTTTTACACGGTAAATTTCATATTATATAAATCATTTTTCTTTTCCAATGGTTTTTATTGAAAATAGCATATAGAAAATATACAATATACATTCCTTGAGTAAATAAATCATTTTTCATTCATTATATATACAGTTAGTAGTTTAGTCATCGCTACTCTCATTCTAATGGTATACATCTAGTATATTATTTACACATTGCACCTTAAAATCACTTGTTTTTTTTTTTTTTTTATACATGTATCCTTTGTGCCTTGCTGTGGCTGGATAAGCCGCTTATGTGGTATTTTCAGTATACCTCATATGCATTAATAATCTCCAGATTGATATTTTCACCTTAGCGCAGCGCATCTTTTGTATACATTATATTGCACGGCATATGAAACGTGTTCTGCGCGGGCAGCTAGGTGATTTCCACATTTGAGGCAATATACTATTGTGGCTCGCAAAATCCCCTTTTATCTATGCCGTTTCATCTTCGTTTATTTCCATGTCTCATCATACGTTTCGTTTATGATTCTGTGTTTACTTGGGTTTAGTTGGCTAGTGCTCACATCGCAGGATCTGTTACGTCTAAAGATCCATGCGGGCTGAGGTTTCGTTTTTTAATGATTATTGACCACAATCCTCTTGCCCGTATAACACAAGTCATACGATGCATGTTTTTCATTTCATTACACCTGTACGACTACCCACCATGGTCTGTGGGTACACTAGCCCTGAGTGTTCAGTTTAATTACCTGTCTGCACTGCAGGTTACTCTGGCTCACTTGCATCATACACTGGGGGCGAGAGGGGGGGGGGGGGGGGCGGCGGCATCGGGGTCATTCACGCGCCATGGTCTGGTCATTACTGCTCTCATCCTTTCTCAGGTAGGCACAGAGGGGTGGCGTTCTCATGTCTGGTTGTCTGTTGTCAGTTTTTCTCTAGATTGTGCTTCCTTGGGTTTGGGCATGCCGCACGTTACAGTAGCAACTTCAGGTTCATCCCTTCAACCCCATGTTGGGGTTCAGAGCATGGTAGCACTCCGTTGTCAAGAAATTGGTACATACTTCAGCAAATAGCGGAGTTTGTCACAGGGGTTTTCCTCTCCCGGCCACAGCTGGGTCGGCAGTACGTTTGGATTGTTTCCAATTCTGTCTCAGCACTCTCATCTACCAGAGTGGAAGATGTTCTAGGCTTTATTTATCTTTAAACGCAGATTCATGTGGGCTAATATTCTCTCTACGATCTGTTACAATTGCCAGGCAGGATGGAGGTGATCAAAGCTCGCCCGGTCAGAGGTGGGGTGTCAGCGCACACCCAGCTCCTGCTCTTCCAACATTCCTGCAGGCAAGTCAGCATCCGCTTAGTCCACCGGTCTCACAAAGCTTTCTGGTTAAATAGTTCTAAGCCAAGGATTGTTCCTTGTCAGGTGCTCCGTGGGAATCTCCCATCCAGTCTTCTGACAGCCCCTGCTGGAAGAATTTTGCAAGCCTGCATGTGGGCCTCATCACCATCTCGTTGGACTCTTTCGTGTGTAGTATCTTGGTTCAGCAGACAGTCATACTTTCATTGCCGATCAAGGTTCTGGAGGCAGTTATTTCCAAGGGGGTTTGGTCTGGTTCTTCACCTTAGGTTGATGGGTAGTGGGTCGGCCCACCGGGGTGTCCTATGGCAAGTTCCAATATTGGTTGTTACTTTGGCTGCCCTCTTTTCCTTGATACACTTGCACTTGATACAGTTGGGGGGGGGGGGTATATTGGCTATCCGAGCTGATATCACCATGCTTGAAGCTACTTTCATCAGACCATGGGGAGGGCAAGATAATGGTGCAGATGTCGTTTCACCATTGGGGTTACCCTTGGGTTTAGCAGTCCTTGTTTCAGGAACCATTATTCCGGCACTCCATTGCTTCTGAGGTATCAACCGGGGGGTCAGGTTTTTTTTAATTCATTCAGTTGATTTCCTGTTGCATGGAGACCCTGGTTTCCGCCCAAGGATCTGCAGTCCCTCTCGGGGTGTGTGCTGAGCCAACGTCCTCTTGACAGCCCTCAAAGTGGTAGGTCCGGGGCGTTATCATCTTTTCCTGGATTCCACTCTTGGCTCCAATCTCTTGTTTGCAAGGTTGCCTGGGGAATGGCTCAGGTACATCAGACCATTGATTTTTGTCCGATCCCCAGCCTGTTCCGACAACGGGGGGGGGGGCTTACAGTCACTTTGGGTATACTGAATCGTGCCACGAGACTTATTCCACAGGAGGGAGTTTGGCCTCCTTCCCTTGTTCAGGACTCCGATACGGTGGTCAGGTCACTAGCAGAAGCGCGACCTGATCAAATCATGTGGGACCAGTTTCTGTGTGTCGGGCATGGTTTCACCATGTTTACCGATGCTTATTGCCATAGTGCATTGGCCTTATCCGCCAAATCCAACACTTCAGACCCCTGCACTCCTGCCAGTTCGTCCATTCTTGCAGCTCATCCTCTCACTTCCCCATACCAAGTATAGGTAGGCCAGGGGTTTGTGGGCATTTCACAGAGCTACTTACTGATGTTCGTTTGAAGTATTTCGATCTTCTCAGCCATTATTTTACAGGGGCTCCTCGGGCCAGCCCTTGCTCCCTTTCCCCCATGTATCCTCTCATCACAAGCAGTTCATTCTTATATCTGGGTTGTCTCAGGCATCAGGCTCAATCCAATCTTTCATGGGACGTTTAGTTGGGGTGTGGGCAGCTTCGCAGGTTCAATAGGGGTTTCCTTCTTATCACTAAGTCATGAGACCGTGGGTTTCTCCTGTCATAGCAGACACTTACCGGCTACATACACTGTTGCCATCCGGGCGCACGCTACTCTACTTGACGGATTGTTACCTACCCTTCTTCACCTAAATATGTGTCTTTTTGCCCTCATTTCAGGCATACTGACCAGCTAGGCCAAGGCACACCTCAGGCCTTGGTTGTTTGGGTTATCGCATTTCCTACTTGAAGACTCTGAATACAAGTGAGAAGGCTGGCCGGAGACCAGCTTGTGTTTGTGGGAGGAGTCTGAGGGGTACATAATCCTCCTCCCCTGTCGGGTCCAGTGTTGGCATCACATTCAGGGTTCCCACCCACCCGTTTCCCCCAGCCTTCATACATACTTCAACACATCGTACATTTTTCATATTCATACATTCAGGATATGCCCACTTTTCAGGCATACTGACCAGCTAGGCCAAGGCACACCTCAGGCCTTGGTTGTTAGGGTTATCGCATTTCCTACTTGAAGACTCTGACTACAAACTGTATGTGTCATATCTGTGGAATCCCCCTGGAAGCTGGAAATTACTGTAGAAGACAATACTACCACAGTGTTCTCCACTAACTTCCAGATCCTGTACCGAATGGCTGCCCTGCTGTATTGTGAACACAGGAGGTCATTTGTTTGTCACAGGCACCATTCAGAGAACACTTTGCATTTTCTCAATAACCACAAAGCATTCTTTGATTGGATGAGATGGAACTGTGACATCATGATCTTCACTTGATTCAGTCAGAGATAGCTTTGCATTCATTGAGAAAATGCAAAGTGTTCACTAATGGGCACCTGTGCCAAGAAAGCAACCTCCTGTGTTCACTAAGCAGCTACTGTGACTGGGACCCAGAAGCTAGTGGAGATCACTGGAGTAGTGGTGCCTCCCTGATTTCTGGCTTCCACGGGGATCCTACATATACTGAGCAAAATTATAAACGCCACACTTTTGTGTTTGCCCCTATTTATCATGAGCTGAACTTAAAGAACTACGACTTTTTCTATGTACACAAAAGGTCTATATCTCTCAAATATTGCAAAAATAATAAATGATTCACTATAACCTGCCCTTACCTCAAGTGAAATCAAATAGCAGCGCTAAAATAACAACATGAATATATGTGTACATATAATAATAAACTAAAAAGTGACAAACTATTAAGTCTCACTCTCTTAAGATAATCTAGTGTTATCAAATGCATACAATATATATTGGATAAGTGATATAAAAAAAGTCCAATAAACAGTGACGTAGTGATGTAAGTGATGATTCATAAATAATATGATATAGATCTTCAGTGAACAAAATCTTCCACCACACCGCTGTGAAATGTGATCTCCACTCCCCTTCAGCGAGCAAACTCACCAGCTACTTTTGCCTTACACTCTCGTGTTCGGCTCACAGGCTATTCCCACACAGTAGGGGGTACAGTGATAAACTCCACTCAATCCCTGTTAGGTGTCCAGAGTGTATACACAAAGGTACTCTCCACATGAAAAAAAGAAAAGCGATCCAATAGTGCAGTAACGCAATAAACTTTAATAAAAGCAACACTCTCCTCCACCATTGAACTCACATTTCATAAACTTGAATCAAGCAGAACAGCACAGCAAACATGGTCATCACCAAAAAAACACTCTCCAAATGATACACGGACGTATGGTGGTCACGGGGCGTGGCTACAAGGCAATCTGACGCGCTAGACGTAGGACGCTGTGACAGGAGGCGCCATACGAGGAAGCGGGGAAGCGGCTCCAGGAGACTCGGGGGAACGGGTGAGAGTGTTACCGAACACCTAGCTGCCTGGGTCCGCCGTGACCACCATACGTCCGTGTATCATTTGGAGAGTGTTTTTTTGGTGATGACCATGTTTGCTGTGCTGTTCTGCTTGATTCAAGTTTATGAAATGTGAGTTCAATGGTGGAGGAGAGTGTTGCTTTTATTAAAGTTTATTGCGTTACTGCACTATTGGATCGCTTTTCTTTTTTTCATGTGGAGAGTACCTTTGTGTATACACTCTGGACACCTAACAGGGATTGAGTGGAGTTTATCACTGTACCCCCTACTGTGTGGGAATAGCCTGTGAGCCGAACACGAGAGTGTAAGGCAAAAGTAGCTGGTGAGTTTGCTCGCTGAAGGGGAGTGGAGATCACATTTCACAGCGGTGTGGTGGAAGATTTTGTTCACTGAAGATCTATATCATATTATTTATGAATCATCACTTACATCACTACGTCACTGTTTATTGGACTTTTTTTATGTCACTTATCCAATATATATTGTATGCATTTGATAACACTAGATTATCTTAAGAGAGTGAGACTTAATAGTTTGTCACTTTTTAGTTTATTATTATATATACACATATATTCATGTTGTTGTTATTTTAGCGCTGCTATTTGATTTCACTTGAGGTAAGGGCAGGTTATAGTGAATCATTTATTATTTTTGCACTGTTTTAATTTTAAGCAGCAGCTGTCAGTGAGGCTCAGGTCGGTGATCCTGTGGACCATATTAAGTGACAGAGACATCTCTCAAATATTGTTCACAAATCTGTCTAAATCTGTTTTAGTGAGCACTTCTCCTTTGCCGAGATAATCCATCCACCTCACAGGTGTGGCATATCAAGATGCTGATTAGACAGCATGATTATTGTACAGGTGTGCCTTAGGCTGGTCGCAATAAAAGGCCACTCTAAAATATGCAGTTTTACTGTATTGGGGGGGGTGGGGTCCGAAAACGAGTCAGTATCTGGTGTGACCACCATTTGTCTCACGCAGTGCAGCACATCTCCTTCGCATAGAGTTGATCAGGTTGTTGATTGTGGTCTGTGGAATGTTGGTCCATTCCTCTTCAATGGCTGTGCGAAGTTGCTGGATATTGGCAGGAACTGCAACACGCTGTCGTATACGCCGATCTAGAGCATCCCAAACATGCTCAATGGGTGACATGTCCGGTGAGTATGCTGGTCATGCAAGAACTGGGATGTTTTCAGCTTCCAGGAATTGTGTACAGATCCTTGCAACATGGGGATGTGCATTATCATGCTGCAACATGAGGTGATGGTGGTGGATGAATGGCACAACAATGGGCCTCAGGATCTTGGCGCGGTATCTCTGTGCATTCAAAACGCCATCAATAAAATGCACATGTGTTCGTTGTCTTTAGCATATGCCTGCCCATACCATAACCCCACCGCCACCATAGGCCACCCGATCCACAATGTTGACATCAGCAACCCGCTCATCCACACAACGCCATACACACTGTCTGCCATCTGCCCTGTACAGTGAAAACCGGCATTCATCCGTGAAGAGAACACCTCTCCAAAGTGCCAGACACCATTGAATGTGAGCATTTGCCCACTCAAGTCGGTTATGACGACAAACTGCAGTCAGGTCGAGACCCCGATGAGGACGACGAACATGCAGATGAGCTTCCCTGAGACGGTTTCTGACAGTTTGTGCTAGGGTTGCCACCTCATCCCTTTAAACCCGAACACATATGAATTACACAGCTTCTGAGGCTAATTTAATGCAGATAAGGCACTAGGTGAGCTTAATTACCACCTCAATCAGCCACAGAACCTGTGTAATTAATATGTGTTCGGGTTTAAAGGGATGAGGTGGCAACCCTAGTTTGTGCAGGAATTCTTTGGTTATGCAAACCGATTGTTGCAGCAGCTGTCCGGGTGGCTGGTCTCAGACGATCTTGGAGGTGAAGATGCTGGATGTGAAGGTCCTGGGCTGGGATGGTTACACGTGGTCTGAGTTTGTGAGGCCGGTTGGATGTACTGCCAAACTCTCTGAAACACCTTTGGAGATGGCTTATGGTAGATAAATGAACATTCAGCTCTGGTGGACATTCCTGCAGTCAGCATGCCAATTGCACACTCCCTCAAAACTTGCGACATCTGTGGCATGTTGCTGTGTGATAAAACTGCACATTTTAGAGTGGCCTTTTATTGTGGCGAGCCTATGCCACACCTGTGAGGTGGATGGATTATCTTGGCAAAGGAGAAGTGCTCACTAACACAGATTTAGACAGATTTGTGAACAATATTTGAGAGAAATAGGCCTTTTGTGTACATAAAAAAAGTCATAGATCTTTAAGTTCAGCTCACGATGAATAAGGGCAAACACAAAAGTGTTATGCGTTTATAATTTTGCTCAGTGTACATACATATATCCATCCAATTAACCTACCAACATGTTTTTGAAGTGTGGAAGGAAACCCATGCAAGCACGGGATGGACATGCAAACTCCATGTAGATAGTATGCTGGCTGGGATTTGAACTGAGGACCCCAGTGCTGCAGGATAGAAGTGCAAACCACCATACTGCCACCAGCCACAAAAATGTAAAAACATGGAAATGCCCTGGAGATCAGGGACAGCTGTCACACATGGGGGGCATGCCAGCTGCTAAACGCTATGTAAACCAGAATTGAGTGACATACAATTTGCTAAATTACCATGTATTAAAAAATGCTATTTTTAAAATTAAAAGTGGGCTCTTGCACACGGTTGAACACTAGGGCATATGACCATACAGAGTAAAATTTGCCTGTTGTTGTGGTGCCCGGGAGCCTCAGCTGCAGCATAATTGTGCCTAATGAACAGAATACATATGTGTGTGTGTATGGACACTTTACTAGGTATACCTGTTCAATTGCTTGGTAACACAAATTGCTAATCAGCCAAACACATGGCAGCCACTCAATGCATTTAGGCATCTAGACGTGGTGAAGATGACTTGCTGAAGTTCAAACCAAGCATCAGAATGCGTAAGAAAGGGGATTTAAGTGACTTTGAACGTGGCATGGTTGCTGGTGCCAGTCGGGCTGCTCTGAATATTTCAAAAACTGTTGATCTACTGGGATTTTCACACACAACCATCTCTAGGGTTTACAGATAATGGTCCGAAAAAAACAGAAAATATCCAGCAAGCAGCAGTTGTGTCGACGAAAATGCCTTGTTGATGTCAGAGGTCACAGGAGAATGGGCAGACTGGTTTGAGATGATAGAAAGGCAACAGTAATTGAAATAACCACTCATTACAACAAAGATATGCAGAATACCATCTTTGAATGCACAACACATTGAACCCTGAAGCAGATGGGCCACAACAGCAGAAGACCACACCGGGTGCCACTCCTGTCAGCCAAGAATAGGAAACCGAGGCTACAATTCACACAGGCTCACCAAAATTGGACAGTAGAGGATTAGAAAAACATTGCCTGGTCTGATGAGTCTCGATTTCAGCTGCACCATTAAGATGGGGTCAGAATTTGGCGTAAACAACATGAAAGCATGGATCCATTCTGCCTTGTATCAACAGTTCAGGCTGGTGGTGGTGTAATGGTGTGGGGGATATTTTCTTGGCGCACTTTGGGCCCCTTAATACCAATTGAGCATTGTTTAAATGCAGTGGCGTCTCCAGCTTTCATATTTAGGGGGGGCACATGGGGGGACAGGGACAAAAATAGGGGGGCAATATAAAATGCAAAGATAGATAGATAGATAGATATTTTATCTATCCTGGGGCCCTTTACCCCTTTACTACGATCCCACAACGGCCCTTTCACATGTTCTGCAGTGAGCTCCCTTCCTACTATATTGGGCCCCCCCCCCCCCCCCCAGGGTGACAGAGAACAAGAGATATATGTCACCAGCATACCAAGAAAATATAAGGGTCCAAAGCAGTGGGAGAACTATCAGGGTTGCAAAGGTTGTCTGGCCTCCGGGCCCTGGTGTTCTGCCACCATGGGGTTCCCCAGCCTCCTCTTGCTGTCCTGCCCCTGCTATTGACAGCGCTGGTCTGGCATCTCTTGGAATTTACAGGCTGGTTCTCTTGTCCTAAGGACGGGAGAAATCAGTCTGTTTTTTCAGTAACTGAGAGTCCTGGTGGAGTCCTTCCTGCAACTCGCTCTTCTCCCTGCCAATGAGGATGAAAGGGAAGGAGCAGATCGGGCGGCCATGGTTGTGTGAGCGCTCGCATTATGCAGTCTCAGCGAGCAGAGGGAGGGGGGAGGAATCACCCGCAGGAGCTGACTGGGGACGTTCTCCCTCTCAATAGAGACTGTGTTACCCCAGCGGTGGCCCGAGTAAGATGCGGCACATCCGATATGAATACAAACAAAAAGAAATTGCCTTTTTGTAAAAAAAAAAAAAAAAATTAAAAAAAAATAATTTTTTTTTTTTGGGGGGGCACATGGTGGGGCCCAGCATAATGTTGGGGGGGTCAGGGCCCCCTCTGGCCCCCCCCTAGGGTCGCCATTGTTTAAATGGCATGGCCTACCTGAGTATTGTTGCTGACCATGTCCATCCCTTTATGACTACAGTGTACCCATCTTCTGATGGCTCCTTCCAGCAGGATAATGCACCATGTCAGTCACAAAGCTCCAATCATCTCACCACTGGTTTCTTGAACATTACAATGAGGTCTCTTTGCAGCCAATTATGTGTACATGCTAAAGCAATTGCTGTAGGTCAATTCTCAAGGAAGGTTTCCTGATGTTGGGGACAATAAATAATGCCGATGTAAAGTGTGTTGTAACCTATATTGGGGGGATTGCCTATGACAGGGTGACAACACATAGAAACAATTGGAAGACCGTGACTGATTGTTGTCACTCTATAACAGGATGTGTCGGAATTCTGTGTTACATTAATAAAATGTGCAGATTTAAGAATGACTTGTGAAATGACAGGAACACTAGATGAAGTGATTGGTACGTGTAATTCAAAGTATTCTGGATGACAGGGGCGGGGGGCGGCTCCTCCTCTGCCTGCTGACAGGGAAGATCACGTGACGCTGCCCAAACCATAGGCGGGGCCGAAAACGCTACCCAAGGCGCGTCCCCGTCCTTTCCAGTGTCTGGCCGCTCCCGCGGTCGCGCGCCTAGTGACGTCAGAGCGGCAGCGGAGAGGCAGAGACGGAGATAGCGGGATACGGCGGTACCGAGAGCCCGGGGTGACAGAACCGAGAGCCTGCACCGGCACCCAACAAAACGGGAACCTTTCCTCGCCGTACTCCCGCAGCCCCCAAGGAAACGAACTCTCCTCATCTCTACCCTGCCGGGACCAGGACCCGGGACCTCCTCCGCCCGCTCCCGCCGGACCGGGACCCCCCGAGCAGTCATGGGCTGCACCCTGAGCGCGGAGGAGAGAGCTGCGCTGGAGAGAAGCAAACAGATCGAGAAGAACCTGAAGGAGGATGGGATCACTGCGGCCAAGGATGTCAAACTGCTGCTGCTGGGTGAGAACGCTCATCCTCCCCCTCCTCCCACCCCCTCCTTTTACTGAGGGACATTCACCCACTGAGGAACATTCACCCACTGACGGACATTCACCCCCCTCCTCCCACTGAGGAACATTCACCCACTGAGGGACATTCACCACCCCTCCTCCTCCCTCCACTGAGGAACATTCACCCACTAAGGAATATTCACCCCCCTCCTCCCACTGAGGAACATTCACCCACTGAGGGACATTCACCCACTGAGGGACATTCACCACCCCTCCTCCTCCCTCCACTGAGGAACATTCACCCACTAAGGAATATTCACCCCCCCTCCTCCCACTGAGGGACATTCACCCCCCTCCTCCCACTGAGGGACATTCACCCCCCTCCTCCCACTGAGGAACATTCACCCCCCTCCTCCCACTGAGGAACATTCACCCACTGAGGGACATTCACCACCCCTCCTCCTCCCTCCACTGAGGAACATTCACCCACTAAGGAATATTCACCCCCCCTCCTCCCACTGAGGAACATTCACCCACTGAGGGACATTCACCCCCCTCCTCCCACTGAGGAACATTCACCCACTGAGGGACATTCACCACCCCTCCTCCTCCCTCCACTGAGGAACATTCGCCCACTAAGGAATATTCACCCCCCCCTCCTCCTACTGAGGGACATTCACCCCTCCTCCTACTGAGGGACATTCACCCACTGAGGGACATTCACCCACTGAGGCACATTCACCCCCCTCCTCCTCCCACTGAGGAACATTCACCCACTGAGGGACATTCACCCCCTCCTCCTTTTACTGAGGAACATTCACCCACTGAGGGACATTCACCCCCCTCCTCCTTTTGCTGAGGAACATTCACCCACTGAGGGACATTCACCCCCTCCTCCTCCCTCCACTGAGGAACATTCACCCACTATGGAACATTCACCCACTGAGGAATATTCACCCCCCCTCCTCCTACTGAGGGACATTCACCCACTGAGGGACATTCACCCCTCCTCCTACTGAGGGACATTCACCCACTGAGGGACATTCACCCACTGAGGCACATTCACCCCCCTCCTCCTCCCACTGAGGAACATTCACCCACTGAGGGACATTCACCCCCCTCCTTTTACTGAGGAACATTCACCCACTGAGGGACATTCACCCCCCTCCTTTTACTGAGGGACATTCACCCCCTCCTCCTCCCACTGAGGAACATTCACCCCCCTCCTCCCACTGAGGGACATTCACCCACTGAGGAACATTTACCCCCCTCCTCCTCCCACTGAGGAACATTCACCCACTGAGGGACATTCATCCCCCCTCCTCCCACTGAGGAACATTCAACCACTGAGGAACATTCACCCCCTCCTCCCACTGAGGAACATTCACCCCCCCTCCCTTCACCCACTGAGGGACATTCACCCCCTCCTCCCTTCACACATTGAGGGGCATTCACCCACTGAGGAACATTCACCCCCTCCTCTCTTCACACATTCAGGGACATTCACCCACAGAGGAACATTCACCCCCTCACTGAGGGAAATTCACCCCCTCCTCCTATCCCCCCTTCACTCACTGAGGGACATTCACCCACTAAGGAACATTCACCTCCCCCTTCACCCGCTGAGGAACATTCACCCATTGCCTGCTGGCATCCCCTTACAACATTCACCCATTGCTTGCTGCTGTGTGACAACACTGACACCCCTCATCTATAACACTGCCTGCTTCTGCACACCATTCACCCAGTGCATGCCTACCTACTGACCCTTCCACCCAGTCCATGCCTGCTGCTCTTCATCATTCACCTTCTGCATGTCTGCCTTTGCATACCATTCACCCATTGCTTGCTATTCACCAAAGTGTATGCCTGCTGTTCATCTTTCACCTACTGCATGCCTGCCATTGCTCACCATTCATTCAGTGCATGTATACATTCACCACCAGAACATAGAGGATCCTCCATTAGATTGGAAGCTTCACATGAGATGTAGTCACACCCAGCCTCTGATCAGTACACTGCAGCCCCCCCCCCCCTATATATCTATATAGAGTCCATCCACTGTATATATCTCTATATAGAGTCCATCCACTGTATATATCTCTATATAGAGTCCATCCACTGTATATATCTCTATATAGAGTCCATCCACTGTATATATCTCTATATAGAGTCCATCCACTGTATATATCTCTATATAGAGTCCATCCACTGTATATATCTCTATATAGAGTCCATCCACTGTATATATCTCTATATAGAGTCCATCCACTGTATATATCCCGGATGTGATCCCCGGAGAAGATATCAATGTTCAGATATGATATGTCAAATGCTGTGCCCACTATGAGCTCCTCACCCCCCCCCCCCATAATCATCCCCCATCCCCCCATAATCATCCCCCATCCCCCCATAATCATCCCCCATCCCCCCATAATCATCCCCCATCCCCCCATAATCACTCCCAGCATCAACCCCCTTCTGAGCCGGGCTCTGTGCCGAGAGTTCTATGGTAATCCCGACCCCCCCCCCCATCCACTCCATGTCCTCCTTCCCAGCTCTGCTCCCAGTCCATGTATCCCCCATACTGATGTGTGTATTGTATTGGGGTGGATGGAGGGGGGATATTGGGGGTGATGGTGATATGTATAGCACAGTGCTGGTAGTGGGGTATTGTACTGTCCCCGCCATTGATGGAAGTCTTGTCTTTTCTCTGCCCGTACAGGGGCCGGGGAGTCTGGGAAGAGCACCATTGTGAAGCAGATGAAGTAAGTGTCCTCCCCCCTCTCCTCCTCCCCCTCCCCCCCGGGATGTGTGAGCCGCCATGTTGGTGCCTGGCCCTGTGTGCACTGATTGCAGGAGGAGCTGTTCACCCAGTGTGGTGCTGAACCCGGGGAGCGGATCACCGGCTCCTCCACTACATACCGACTGTCACAGCAACACACCGATCACCATTCTACACACCGATCACATTGTACACACAACACCGATCACCATTCTACACACCGATCACATTGTACACACAACACCGATCACCATTCTACACACCGATCACATTGACAGGCTAGAATAAAGAGAGCCATGGCAGTCCCAGCATGGAGGTCTCCTCTGTCATGTGCACAGCCCCCCCAATATCCTTCTATAGAGCCCCCCCATCCTTGTATAGAGCCCCATGTCATCCTTGTATAGAGCCCCCCCCCATGTCATCCTTGTATAGAGCCCCCCCCCATGTCATCCTTGTATAGAGCCCCCCCCATGTCATCCTTGTATAGAGGCCCCCCCCATGTCATCCTTGTATAGAGCCCCCCCCATGTCATCCTTGTATAGAGCCCCCCCCATGTCATCCTTGTATAGAGGCCCCCCCCATGTCATCCTTGTATAGAGCCCCCCCCATGTCATCCTTGTATAGAGCCCCCCCCCATGTCATCCTTGTATAGAGCCCCCCCCCATGTCATCCTTGTATAGAGCCCCCCCCCCATGTCATCCTTGTATAGAGCCCCCCCCATGTCATCCTTGTATAGAGCCCCCCCCCATGTCATCCTTGTATAGAGCCCCCCCCCATGTCATCCTTGTATAGAGCCCCCCCCCCATGTCATCCTTGTATAGAGGCCCCCCCCCCATGTCATCCTTGTATAGAGCCCCCCCATGTCATCCTTGTATAGAGCCCCCCCCATGTCATCCTTGTATAGAGCCCCCCCCATGTCATCCTTGTATAGAGCCCCCCCCATGTCATCCTTGTATAGAGCCCCCCCCCATGTCATCCTTGTATAGAGCCCCCCCCCCATGTCATCCTTGTATAGAGCCCCCCCCCCATGTCATCCTTGTATAGAGCCCCCCCCCATGTCATCCTTGTATAGAGCCCCCCCCCATGTCATCCTTGTATAGAGCCCCCCCCCATGTCATCCTTGTATAGAGCCCCCCCCCATGTCATCCTTGTATAGAGGCCCCCCCCATGTCATCCTTGTATAGAGCCCCCCCCATGTCATCCTTGTATAGAGCCCCCCCCATGTCATCCTTGTATAGAGGCCCCCCCCATGTCATCCTTGTATAGAGCCCCCCCCATGTCATCCTTGTATAGAGCCCCCCCCCATGTCATCCTTGTATAGAGCCCCCCCCCATGTCATCCTTGTATAGAGCCCCCCCCCATGTCATCCTTGTATAGAGCCCCCCCCCATGTCATCCTTGTATAGAGCCCCCCCCCATGTCATCCTTGTATAGAGCCCCCCCCCCCATGTCATCCTTGTATAGAGGCCCCCCCCCCCATGTCATCCTTGTATAGAGCCCCCCCATGTCATCCTTGTATAGAGCCCCCCCCCATGTCATCCTTGTATAGAGCCCCCCCCCCATGTCATCCTTGTATAGAGGCCCCCCCCCCATGTCATCCTTGTATAGAGGCCCCCCCCCCCATGTCATCCTTGTATAGAGGCCCCCCCCCCATGTCATCCTTGTATAGAGCCCCCCCCATGTCATCCTTGTATAGAGCCCCCCCCATGTCATCCTTGTATAGAGCCCCCCCCATGTCATCCTTGTATAGAGCCCCCCCCATGTCATCCTTGTATAGAGCCCCCCCCCATGTCATCCTTGTATAGAGCCCCCCCCCCATGTCATCCTTGTATAGAGCCCCCCCCCATGTCATCCTTGTATAGAGCCCCCCCCCATGTCATCCTTGTATAGAGCCCCCCCCATGTCATCCTTGTATAGAGCCCCCCCCATGTCATCCTTGTATAGAGCCCCCCCCCATGTCATCCTTGTATAGAGGCCCCCCCCATGTCATCCTTGTATAGAGCCCCCCCCATGTCATCCTTGTATAGAGCCCCCCCCATGTCATCCTTGTATAGAGGCCCCCCCCATGTCATCCTTGTATAGAGCCCCCCCCCATGTCATCCTTGTATAGAGCCCCCCCCCATGTCATCCTTGTATAGAGCCCCCCCCCATGTCATCCTTGTATAGAGCCCCCCCCCCATGTCATCCTTGTATAGAGCCCCCCCCCATGTCATCCTTGTATAGAGGCCCCCCCCCCCATGTCATCCTTGTATAGAGGCCCCCCCCCCATGTCATCCTTGTATAGAGCCCCCCCCCCATGTCATCCTTGTATAGAGCCCCCCCCCCATGTCATCCTTGTATAGAGCCCCCCCCCCATGTCATCCTTGTATAGAGCCCCCCCCCCATGTCATCCTTGTATAGAGGCCCCCCCCCCCATGTCATCCTTGTATAGAGGCCCCCCCCCCATGTCATCCTTGTATAGAGGCCCCCCCCCCCATGTCATCCTTGTATAGAGGCCCCCCCCCCATGTCATCCTTGTATAGAGGCCCCCCCCCATGTCATCCTTGTATAGAGCCCCCCCCATGTCATCCTTGTATAGAGCCCCCCCCCATGTCATCCTTGTATAGAGCCCCCCCCCCATGTCATCCTTGTATAGAGCCCCCCCCCCATGTCATCCTTGTATAGAGGCCCCCCCCCCATGTCATCCTTGTATAGAGGCCCCCCCCCCATGTCATCCTTGTATAGAGCCCCCCCCCCATGTCATCCTTGTATAGAGGCCCCCCCCCCATGTCATCCTTGTATAGAGCCCCCCCCCATGTCATCCTTGTATAGAGCCCCCCCCCATGTCATCCTTGTATAGAGCCCCCCCCCATGTCATCCTTGTATAGAGCCCCCCCCCATGTCATCCTTGTATAGAGCCCCCCCCCATGTCATCCTTGTATAGAGCCCCCCCCCATGTCATCCTTGTATAGAGCCCCCCCCCCATGTCATCCTTGTATAGAGCCCCCCCCCATGTCATCCTTGTATAGAGCCCCCCCCCCATGTCATCCTTGTATAGAGCCCCCCCCCATGTCATCCTTGTATAGAGCCCCCCCCCCATGTCATCCTTGTATAGAGCCCCCCCCCCATGTCATCCTTGTATAGAGCCCCCCCCCCATGTCATCCTTGTATAGAGCCCCCCCCCCATGTCATCCTTGTATAGAGCCCCCCCCCCCATGTCATCCTTGTATAGAGCCCCCCCCCCCATGTCATCCTTGTATAGAGCCCCCCCCCCCATGTCATCCTTGTATAGAGCCCCCCCCCCATGTCATCCTTGTATAGAGCCCCCCCCCCATGTCATCCTTGTATAGAGCCCCCCCCCATGTCATCCTTGTATAGAGCCCCCCCCCCATGTCATCCTTGTATAGAGCCCCCCCCCATGTCATCCTTGTATAGAGCCCCCCCCCATGTCATCCTT
>JBBDGP010004454.1:0-125327 GCA_037952835.1 Lithobates septentrionalis
AAGGAAGGTGGTGGCTTCAGAATCAGCCAGACACTTGTATTCTTTCAAAAGAACCAATCTCACACGCGTATATATTCAATTAGAATTACAGTATTGATGTGTGCAGAGCCATGCGGCAAGCATCCTGTGAGACAAAAAGTGTTTCACAATTTGAACACTTTTACAGGGCTCTGAACACGATCGTGTGCACACTTCCACTGCTACCAATGACGCGAGCCGTACTCCATCATGGCTCAGTGGGCCATAATTTTGTATGGTTATGCTATGATTCCCATGTACACAGATCTGCTTACTAGGAGCGTTAATGCAGTCGCCATGAAGTGGCCAGTCCCTTGGTGAGGCATAAACAAACATCCTTAAAAAAGCAAACAGATCTGCCATGTTCATGGGAAGGTTTCCACAGTCAATGGTCTTCCACCAACGTCTCTATGTGCGAATACACTCGCATGAGCGTATTACAGCAAAACTGACACTGGGGAACATCTGACAACATACATTGATAAAAATTTCCACAACAGGTATACCATTTCCCATTATAAAACATTTAAAGAGAGCCTTAATCCATCTCCATTGCAGGATCAGAGGGCTTCCGAGATGAGCGACTTACTGCACATAGATCTGTATTACCAAAACCAGGGAAAGGTCTAACTAGCTGCAACATCATTACTTAAGGTAGATTCAAAGCTGTACGCTAAGGTTATAGCTACTAATTACTTACTTCGATCCCACAGTGGACAGGACTAGATCAGACAGATTTTGTCCCTGGACAAAAAGCTAGGTACAACTCCCTACAAACCCTATTACTTATGTTCAGGATAACTCCCAGCCCACCCGGTTACTTTCGACTGATGGCAAGAAAGCGCTCGACATGGTGGACTGGGAATACCTGATGACATTGAAGTTTCTGGGATTAGGCCCAAAAAGGTTTCACCGAAACACATCTTTATATGCGCAACCAACTGCCTGCGTAAAGGTTAATGGTTTATTAAGCGATACATTCACTCTTAAAAACGAGTCAAGGATGCCCATTATCACCAATTTTAATTTTCTATTTTGAACTGTACGGATGAATCCAAATATATGGTGTAAAAGGAACATAAATTATCTGCATAAGCCAACTAGGTGTTTTTATGTTCAACAACCAAGGATTACTCTGTTAAAAAGTTAATAGGATTAAATCTGAAAAACTGAATATTTTGCTACCTATATGCAAGGCAGAAACCTTGAAACCACAATTTCCCTTTACTTGGCAACCCCCCACGCTAAAATATTTAGGTATTTATCTTACATCTAATCTTACCAACTTTGATATAATCTCACCTTGCTTAATCATATTAAAATCAGATCTACGTCAAATGGTCTTTCCTTTGCCATTTGTGGTTAGGGAAGATCAATGTTATAAAGATGACCCCGAGTTTTAAATACCTTCCAAATATTACCTCTAGGCGTCCCCCTGAGGATTTTTCTCAACGCTTTAGTCTATTTTTGCACATTTTATCTGGCAGGCACATTGCACTAGAACATCACATAATATTTTACATCCTCCCAAAAAGAAGGGGGGCTGGGCATTACCAAACTTTAAACTATACTATCAAGCAATTATGACACGCATGACAGATTGGAAATTTGCCATAAAGACAAATTACTGAGTTGAATTAGAAATGGCGCTGGTGGATACTGATCTGGCAGTTGTATCTTGGATACCTCAATTAGCGAACGAGCTGGCATCAACAATATCTCCACTGACTAGATCTACGTTGGCATTATGGGACTCCTTACATCTGGTTTAATGTACAGCTCCAAACAGACATGGACATTAATGAACAGATATCGGTAACCACTGTCCATGAAGAACAGATATAGCCATACATTAAAAAAGGTAACGGCATGTCACTACAGAAAAAAAAAAAAAAGAAAAAAAACACTTTAGGAAATATTCACCAACACAGATAACCTGCCAACATTGCTCCAGCAATCACTGTGTACAGGGTCCATTATCACAATCACAGCATGAGCTAGCTACGTCATGGAAAGGACTACTCATACGGGGGAACTAGATGTACACATGACAATACAGGGTGGGGTTGAACTGACCATCCAGAAAGATTACTCACTAAAGATCTGTGAAACCAGAATACCAAATAAATTTACACAATACTATCTGATCTATAGTCAATTGTAAATTAATATTGATCTGCAGAGCGAACAAAAAGTGGGTAAAGCTAGGATGAAGCCAGCTGAGGACATGGGAGCAAGTAAACTGTTGTGCTGCGGGGTAGATGGGGCTTGAAGTGTTACTAAACCCAGGACCTTGCATTCACTATATCTGATCTCCCACAGTACACAGAACAGGGAAATGCAATTTTTTTTTTTTTTTTAAATACTAAAGTACTTCATTCTCCCCCAACAGTCCTATGAGGCTGCACGTCACCTGACTGTCTGGACAGTGCCGCCTGGCCCTGTGCTAATCACATGACCCCTTTCAAAGATGGATTGAGGACAATAAAAAGGGAGGATCAGAGAAAACAGGATAAAAGCAGCATTTCGACACAATGTGCAGGATTAACCCCTTAGGTTTCACAGTGAGTATAACAAGCATGCCTTACTGCATATAGACCGATTTTACTGTTGTGGGTTTAACATTTTAAAAGAATAACTAAAGGATAAACCTTTTCTTAGTTTTGGATAGAGCGGAGAGGGATTAGAACATGTCAGTTTTTATTGTTGTCTGTGCTACGGTTAGGAGATTCACCCCATTTGTCCTTTTTGCCATATTCATTGAAAAAATAAATAAATTTAAAAAAATTGGGGTTGTCCCCAGAAAAATACCATGGGGGAATACCATGGGTACCCCCAGTCTGGGACCTGGGGGTACCCAAGAAATGTCCTTTAATTTGTAGGGATTTCATCTCACTTCCTATTTGACTATAGCATAGAAAGAAGGGAAATTTCTGCAAATGGGACACAGATGATAGAAAAAAAAAAAAAAAAAAAGAAGTTTTGCCTAAAGTTCTAGTTTGTGTACTGGTCATGTACACTTTTTTTATTCCTAGCAATATGTGCTTTTCATCTGCCCAATTTATGCATGGGTGTTGCCTGCTTAAAGCAGAGCTCCAGGCGCCTTGAGAGAAAAAAAAAAAAAAAAAAAAAAAAAAAAGTGTAATTTAAAACGGTCAGCAGCTACAAATACTGTTGCTGCTGACTCATTAGGACACTTGTCCATGAATCCAGCCAATTTGTCAATCGGCTGTTGGGTGCTGCTGCCGCTTCACAACCAGTTCCCTACTGCGCCTGGGTGACGCACGGTGTGCTTTGTGAATGGCCTAGTGGTGGGGGGGTGAAGGTGGAGGAGGGTGGCCGAACTTGTTGCCGACTTCAGCATGGCGAGATCAGCCGGAAGTGGGAGCAGGTACCTGTCAAAATCAGGTACTCACATCCCCCTCACACCCCCCCCCCAAAAGTTGCCAAGTGTCGCGGGGGGGGGGGGGGAATCTGAAGCACAGTCAGGATGCGTTCCAGGTGCTGTTCTGCATGCATGTTTCTGATGCGTTCCAGTGCACCCCCCCCCCCCCCCTTAACCTTAAGGACATGTTTCAGTGTGATTTTGAGGTGTTTTACAGCTTTCCAGTGCTGGAAGAAATGTAGCATGTTCTACTTTTTTTTCTGGAACTGTAACGCATCAGACCTGAAAGCTGGTGTGAACTATGCCATTGGAACCATATAACCTACTTTCACTAAAGGAATCAGGCAGTGACTGGCCACCCCAGCACCCCTTTCTCTCCCCCTGTTTAACTTACCTGAGCCCTGGAACTTCATCAGGCAGGGACACGCTCTTCCTCTGCCTGGGTTTCTTGGCTCGACTGGATAGATTGATAGCAGCGCAGCCATTGGCTCCCACTGCTGTCAATCAAATCCAATGATGCCGAGTCATACATTCGGCAGCTATGGACATCGAATGATGGACTTGGGAGCGCGCCCGCAAAGGTAACCCCCCCCCCCCCCAGGGAGAGCGCTTCTCCTAGTGGGTTATCTGATGTTGGGAGGAGCCGCAAGAGCCACTGAGGGCCCCCAGAAGATGGTGTCCAGGGCCACTCTGTGCAAAAACGAGTTGCAGTGGAGACAGGTATGACATGTTTTGTTATTTTTTTTTTTTTTAAACAAACAAAGCTTTACAATCAATCACTTTAACCAATTGCAAACAGAAGAACTGGTTACAAAATGGAGTTCTAAACATATACAACCAACAGGATTCCATTATATTAAAGTAGACCTTCAGTAATTTTTTTATTTTATAACCTTTCTATAAAATCATCTGCCCTTGCTTTAAAGTGATACTAAAAGGATCAGTTTTTATTTAAAAAAAAAAACAAAAAAACAACAACATTCATGTCATACTTTCATACTTGTCTCCACTGTGCAGCACGTTTTCCACACAGTGGCCCTGAACATCTATTTCTGGGGCCCCTCGGCAGCTCCTCCCCGCATTAGATAACCCCCTTGAAGAAGTGCTCTCCCGAGTCCAGCATTCGGTGTCAATAGAGGCTGAATGCAGGACTCTGCCCCACCCCCGGGTCATTGGATTGGATTGACAGCAGCTGGAGCCAGTGACCGCAAGATGGTTTTTCACCTTAATGCATAGGATGCGTTGAGGTGAAAAAAAAGCACGAGTCTTTACAACACCCTTTACCTTTGGATAGTAAACATCTGCCAGTAAATACCTTATATAGCCCACTTCCTGTATAATGAAAAGCCTAGGCTTATGACAAAATGCATAGCTCTCACTCTTGTGAGAGTTTGACGGGAAGGGGGGGGGGGGGGGGGGGCTACAGCTGCCCACAGTTAAAATGGCTGCGGCCAGACTCAGTGGAGGGAGAACTCTGCAGCTTATTTGGCAAGTACAGAATCATAGTATATATAAAAAAGGTATGCAAAGTGGTTGGAGGGAAGCTTCAGAATGGCAAAGATGTTTTTATTACAAAATGATGTATTATGTGAGCAGACTGCAGTTCCTCTTTACTTCACATTATCAGTTTCAATGTTACTGTCAAAAGGCGTAAAGCTGGCCATACAGGTTTTTTCCCCCAACCAGGAAAAACGAAATTCCTCCATTCACACAAAGGAAGATAGAGTATGGCTTTAGATATAAAGTGACCAAGATTAGAGTATAGCCTCACACGTTGATAGAGAATATACAATATAGAAGTACCATCATCCAAATTGACATGAAGATTGGGGAGGTGGAAATATGGGGGCAGTTGCTGAAGCTGACCAACACATTTAACCACCTAAAAAGATTGAATGGACTATCTTGGTACTGATACAGTGACAAAATTCAAATTTTACTACATAGAAAAGCATACAAAAATATTTAAAGTATACACCACACAACTAACCACTAACGGGTTCACCCGTATAGTTTCTATTGGAGTGGAGTATAGGTTGTTTCCTCTACCGGTTTTGCGGTATGAACTGCTTCTTCAGGAGGAGTGTTCTAGGAAATAGTACATTAAGAAATATTTACAAAGCAAAATAACAGGCTAGCGGCAAAGCAGGTCTGCAAGACAGACACAATAAGGGGGGAAAAGGATGTAAGGGAAGCGGGAGGACACTGATGGAAAAAACATGTCCCCCACACAATAAACATCACTCACCTGAACATACCATCGCCCGTCACATCAGCCCAACATGGAGAGTCACTGCTGCTCGTATAATGGTCCCGAGGGAACCGCTATAAGAGCTCCCCAACCCTGCAGGCGTCAATGCACGCTGCCGGAGGGCGGCGTCTGACATCACAGGTTAGTTTACCCGTACTGCGCAGGTGCACGATTCCGTGCTCGTGCGCAAGTGCACCCTGGCAGAACCCATAGGCCCGGGCTCGTTCAGGGCAAGCTGGGATGGCTGGAGGCACAATCCTGCCAGGGAAAAATACATGTCCGCCGATGGGAGGAGAAAGAAGGAACATCACACTTCAGGATCGGCCACTAGGGGGAGCAAGTCTCCTGTACATCAACACAATACATAAAGAACAAAGTAATAATATGAGGAGTATTAAAAATTATACAAGGAGTTAAAAATAAAAGGCTCTGGGATTGTAGATTCCCAGAGCATCACCAACATTAATACAAACAGAAGTCAAGAGTCATCTGTATAGGGTAACAATCCGGGGCGTGATGGGCCGGTGACATCATAAGGGGCGGAGTCACCTGACGACATCACCAGGTGACCACGCCCCATGCCTATATAAGTCATTGTGCACCGCGCACACGGTATTACAGCGGGAGAGATCGGCGTGTCAACATCGGAAGACGGAGAAGACCGGGCCAGCGCTAGTAAAAGAGCAGAAGATAGCAGAGGAGCCCGGCGGAAGACACCGGAGAGCGGGAGAAGAGGCCGGAGAAGTCGGAAGAGACCCCCGGGGCTGCCTAATAACATTACTTTAAAAAGTAGTCTAGTGTGTGTTTTTTTTTTTTTTTAATTGACACGTTTTCCCCCCCGGTGAATGGGTAGGGGTACGATGCACCCCATAATCATTCACATAGGGCGGGGGGCCCGGGATCTGGGAGCCCACCTTATTAAAGGGGGCTCCCGGATTCCGATAAGCCCCCCGCCCACAGACCCCAACAACCAACGGCCAGGGTTGCTGGGAAGAAGCCCTTGTCCTCAACATGGGGACAAGGTGCTTTGGGGTGGGGGTGGGGCCGCAGCGCGCCCCCCATGTTGAGAGCATGCGGCCTGGTACGTTACAGGAGGGGGGGGGGCGCGCTCGTCCCCACCCCCCCCCTTCCTGACCAGGCTGCGTGCTCGGATAAGGGTCTGGTATGGATTTTGAGGGGAACCCAAACCAGTTTTTCGGCGTAGGGGGTTCCCCTTAAAATCCATAATCAGACCGAAGGGCCTGGTATGCTCTTGGAGGGGGACTCCATGCCGGTTTTTTTATTTAAAATTTGGCATGGAGTTCACCCTCAAGATCAGAGCACAAGTCGCATGCCAAAGTCGGATCAGGCAAGACGACGATCCGACTTTGATCAGACTTCAATGATATTCAATGGGCTGAAGTAGGATCAAAGTCAGACCAAAAAATAGTGCAGGGAGCATTTTCAAAGTCGGACCAACTTGTATCGGGCCAGTTAAGACGGCTCTCATAGGGAAACATTGCTTTTCACACGTCATGCGACATGAGCTCCCAATGTCGGAGCGTTTGTCGCACCAGTGTAAACCCGGCCTAAAGGATAAGGCCTCACTTGCTGCCTCAAACAGCAAGAACATGACAAAATAGCTTGTATTTAAACTTCTACCTCTGCGTGCCTAGGTTTCCTAGGGAAACCGATTATCTCTAATCTGTGTTCAGTATAGCAGTACGATAAAAAATGTAAACAATGCAATATGTACAGGCTTTGCAACCATTTCCTTCTATAGTTCTTGTGTACATGGATCTGTGCAGAGAAGAATATACATATAGATACAACTATACACACAGTGAATATTTAAAATCAAATATGGAGCCCTACTGAAAATTTTACTTCCTTTCTAAACTTAACCACTTCCCGACCGGCCCATAGCAGATGATGGCCGGGCGGTGGGTCAGTTATCCTGACTGGGCATCATATGACGTCCAGCAGGATAACATGCCGCGGCGATCGGTGGAGCAGTGTGTCAGTCTGACACACCGCTACACCGATCTTAGTAAAGAGCCTCCGGCGGAGGCTCTTTACCACGTGATCGGCCGCGTCCAATCACGGCTGATCACGATGTCAATAGGAAGAGCCGTTGATCCGCTTTTCCTCACTCGCGTCTGACAGACGCAAGCCGATCGGCAGCTCTCGACAGGGGGGTCTGCGCTGATTGTTTATCAGCGCAGCCTCCCCTCAGATTACCACACTGGACCACCAGGGATCGCCACTAGGACCGCCAGGGAAGGGGGCAACATGTGGATGGCCAGGTATGTAGCCCATGGCCATCCACATGTGCCCAGTCAGTGGCAATCAGTGCCCAAAAATGGGCACCATTATATAGCAGTGATGCCCAGCAATGCCACCCTTAGGGACATCAGTGCCACCTGTCAGTACCCATGTATGCCACCTCATCGGTGCCCATCAGTGCCACCTACTTGGTGCCACCTCATCGGTGCCCGTCATTGAAGAAGAAAACACTCATTTAAAAAAAATTTTTTAACAGAAACAAAGAAAAAAAAAAACTTTTGATTTTCTGTCTTATTTGTTGCGCAAAAAATAAAAACCGCAGAGGTGATCAAATGCCACCAAAAGAAAGCTCTATTTGTGGGAACAAAATGATAAAAAAAAAAAAAGGGTACAGTGTAGCATGACCACACAATTGTCAAAGTGCGACAGCGCTGAAAGCTGAAAATTGGCCTGGGCGGGAAGTTGTCTAGGTGCCTGGTATTGAAGTGGTTAAACAGCTGTTAGCATTTCTACATAAAACACTCACTGATAAGGTTTCTCTCCACTTTCAAACAATACAAAAAACAAAACAAAAAACAAAAAACAAAAAACAAAAAACAAAAAAAACAAAAAAAACAAAAAAAAAAAAAAAAAAAAAAAAAAAAAGCACCAGATCAGCATAAGCATATTAAGAATTTGTTCAGTATCACTCACATGTAAAAAATGCTGCAGGCTATATACAGGGCCGGTATGGTGTGCTCGGCTGGAAAGCAGTGGTCTCAATGGACTGCTTCCAGGGCCCTCGCACATTATCACTGGAGGAGAGGTAGAATGTGAAAGAGGGCAGGCCACAACCACCCCCCTGAATTTGTTTCCTATAGAATCTATATGACCGTCAGTGGAGCGCTGACTCACCAGCTACTAGTATGCGATTTTGCCTGTTCTCTCTACTTCCAGCCATGTCATGGGTGAGGAAGCAATACTAATAGAATCCCTCTGCTGAAAGTATAGTGGAGTGCAGAAGAGTTTAAACCATTTTTGTTTCCTCCTACCAAATGATCCCATGTTATTTCTGTGCTAGATTTTTGCAATTTTATCCTTTTCGATATAGTAGAATACCCAGTTGATCCTGTTCTTTTAGTATTGACTTTCAGTCATCCTGCTCTCTGCAGCACCAGATCTCCCTCTCATTTTCATGCTCTGTGTAAAGCCCCTACCAAATCTAAACAGCAGAGAAGTGTGAGCCCCTCACACTGGAGTGTCTCTGCTTGGAAGTAAGACCTGAGAAAACCATGTGACTGCTGGGGAAGAGACATTTAGAGAATATATTGCTGGGGAAGAAAAAAAAAAAAAAAAAAAAAAAAAAAAAAAAAAAGAAACACAATTGCTACATACAGCAAGAGCACCCATCATGTGAATTTATTATAGAAACATCACAACCACTTAAAATTTTAAGCTTTGTCTGTAGTATTTAAAGTGGTTTTAGGGCCCGTTCACACCAGCACACGGTGCAAAAAAAAAAAAAAAAAAAAAAGGCACGTTCCTGCACCGCATGGGAATGCATTTGTCCTTGCTAGAGGCACTCCAAACACATCTAGGACAGACAGTGTGGTGTCTGCAGCCCCCAAAACACACTGCAGTACCAACAGTGTTTGGTGTGGCACGAAGTTGCACCTGCCCTACTTGGCGTGTTTCCATGCATTTGGCAGCTCACTGAAATTTGACTGACAAAATGGAATGCATGCATTCCAGTGTGAACCAGCCTTTAAAAAACGCAAACATTATGTTGCAGCTTACCAATTTTAGATGTGGTGACTGAATTCATTCTTTTTACTCTGCTTTATTTACATTTTTAACGAGATTCTACCAGTCTGTTTTTCAAAAGAACCAGCTGTCCTACAGATTTAGGAAAGCTGGTTCACTGTAAGCACATACCCAGTTTCCCCGAAAATAAGACCTAGCGTGATTGTCAGTGATGGCTGCAATATAAGCCCTACCCCCCAAATAAGCCCTACCCTGTTTCCCTGAAAATAAGCCCTACAAGGACTTTAACTAGGGCTTATTTAGGGGGTAGGGCTTATATTGCAGCCATCACTGATGATCACGCTAGGTCTTATTTTCGGGGAAACAGGGTAGGTCAGTGTTACATGGTTCATGTAAAACCTTTTACCCCCAAAAGAAAATGAACTCCAAAAAATAAATACAATTACCGTAAATAAATAGTGTTAGCTGGAGTTTGGCTGGGGAGTGTTACTGGCCAAAGCATCAGGTGAAAAACAGGGAGGAAAAAAAGCCTTCCAAGGAAAAAAATATTACAGCCACCACATCCAAAGATTGGTAAGCTGCAATACATTTTTGATTATTGGCTTAATACAGGTCACACCGGGACGACTTGTCAGGCGACTTAGCCGCCTGACAAGTAGCGTCCCATTCTGTACAATGGAGCCGTTCTAATCGCTCAGACTTAGAAAAAGGTTCCTGTACGACTTTGGGGGCGACTTGCATTGACTTCTATACAGAAGTCGTTTTGCATGTCGCCGCTCCTGTCATGTCCTGGGTCGCCTGAGGCAGTCGCGCTGCAAGTCGTGCTGCCTCAGTGTGAACCGACACTATGGGACAGACTTCAAACTTCCAAACCCATTTGTTTCAGTTCATGGGTGCAAGACAATTACTGGATTTTCCAGTTACAGAAATTACACTCAGAATGCCAAACTAGTATTGTCACAAGGTTACAGATAAATATCTCAAAGCTAAGAGGTGGAACAAGTGCAATCCCTCAGGTGTAGTTTCAGTAAACAAAATCAATATTAAAGTGGAAGGAAAGTCAAAACCTAAGCAAGCTTAAAGTGTTACTAAACCCAGGTCCCTACATTCACTATATCTGGCCTCCAACAGTACATTGAAATGCTTTTTTTTTTTTTTTTAAGTAAATATGGACTGCTAAATACCTTCTAATCAGCAGTATGTAGCAGTCTCGTGATTTTTCAGTGCTTGGTTAAAGAGGAAGTAAACTCTGATGGGTTTACTTTAGGGCTGAAACAACTAATCGATTAATCGACAACTAATCGATGAAATTAATCGATTACTATTTTCATAATCGATTAATCGGCCTGTAACATAATGGGGTTAAGAAAAACTAAAATGAGCCCTTTATAGTACAAAAAGAGCAAATCGCTACTGTAAATATTACTTTCATAGTTCTACAGTAAAAAATGAACCCCTTACAGTAGTGATTATCTGCTTTTTTTTTGTACTATAAAGGGCTAATTTTAGTTTTTTTTAACCCCATTATGTTACTAAACGTCTTAGACCTGGTTGCACTACAGTTCATTCACATGGTTTCCTATGGGACGCGTACACATCTATACTTTTTTTAGTGCTGCGTATTTGGAAAGGGTCAGGGACTTTTTTTTTAAATGCAAAACGGTGCTTTTTTGATTCAATATACTTCAATTAAGAAGCTGCAGAAAAGCATGTAATGCGTTTTTGCAGAAATTTGTGTTTTTTAATCTGCCCAACAACAAGTTGGCCAAAAAAAATGCAAAAACGCAAATTCCTGCAAAATCACGTGTGCAAAAATCAAAATGCACAGCAAAAAGCACTGCAGAAATAGATCAAAAGCAAACTGCATAGGTGTGTACCGAGCCTTATGCTGGCCACACCGATCAATTTTCAGACAAGAATTTTCATACGGAAAATCTTTGTACATTCGCTGAATGAAAGAATGTTTGAAATTTTCACTTGTTTTTAACATTCTGTTTTTAAAATGAAGGAAAACCACATACAACGTCTGAAAATTCCTTTGACCAAGAAGTTTTCTATTATTTCCAAATTGTCACCATGGTTGAAAATGAACGTCGATTTGACCCCACTAACGATTAGAAAAATCGAACTAAAGTTCTTAAAATGACATTTTTTTTTTTTTTGAAGAAAGACATTGTTTTTTAAATTAAAAAAAAAATTTGATCTGAGTCTGATGATATTTACCAGATTCACCCTTTATTAGTATATATCCTCCAATAGCATATACAGTACATCTCTCCTCTAATAGTATATACAGTACATCTCCTCTAATAGTATATCTCTTCTGTCTGTTATTCTCAGAGTGGATTAGATATTTTGCTCCCTAACCATATAGTTTATATTTATCACTGCATAGAGATATTTAAGAATAAATTGTCTTTTTTTTAAAACTTTACATATTAACTAAATTATACACCACACCTTTTTTTTCTAAGCTTATTAACCGATTAATCGAAACAATATAACACAAAAAAAAACTACCGCGCTACTGTGAAAAGTGAAATATTGCAAGCTGCAGTCCTAAAGTGAGACATGCACACATGTATACAAAAGAAAATCAAAAAAAGACTGCGCTAAAACTGAAGACCATATTTTACAACATATATGATTGTGTGAATAATTCAAAAATTTGGAAATATGATCAGTATGGTAATTAAACCAGATAATTATGTGTAAACAATAAAGAGAAAAAAATATATATAACATAAGAATGGTTAAGACTTAAAATGACAATAATTGAAACGCAAAATAAGTCATATGGCAAATTAATGTCCAAAGAGAATGATGAAAATGTTCAAGGTAAATATATCCTTGGAGATTATGCAGAAAAGATAAGTGATTCTACGGTAAGCACTCAGCACCCAGTGAGTAATCCACCACCATAGTAGATGTACGCTTACCAGAGGTAAGCTAGATAACAGCTTATCAATGGATATCCACTTGAGGGACACAACTCCCAGGATCTCCTCCCAAGGAAAGGATTAGCAGGGACTCTCTCACAGCGGACCATAAACAGCATACCAGAGGGACCCAAAAAGATATAAAATATCCTCCATAGTGTGAATCCGCAAAATAATTTATTTAAAAAATGGATAATTGCACTTACATAAAATCTGTAGTATAAAATACAAAAGAACAGCCGGCCGGCTTGCATACACCCGTTCACGAGATCAGGATGGAAACGATGACGTCAGCGCGTCGACCTTCCGACGTACGTTTCGTCCTATTGGACGTCGTCATGGGAACAGGCGACGCACTGACTCATCGCTATTTATACAGGCAAAACTAAACCAAGCCTCGCTGTGAAGCTCGGATGGCGTCATCACAACATCCTGTTAGGGGAGGATGTGTGTGTCTAGTAATTGTGGGATAGGCCAACGCTTCACCCGTTAGCCAATAACAACCTTCCAACGACAAGGAGGGATGTAGATTGTTAGAAAACATTAAAAAGCAATGAATAAAAGCTTACATGTGCCATCTAGTGGACAAAGTGGAATTAGCCCTCAAAGCCATCCACTAAATTATGAGGTAATGAATCAGAAAAACAATACTAAATTCAAAACAACACTAAATTCTACCAAAAAAATTAATTTTATATATGTTATCTGGAGGTTCGAAAAAAATTATTAATTTTAATGTGACATGCTAACGCCACCAGAACATCAAAGTGAGTTCACAAAATTTAATAGACATCGAAAAATATAAAATGTGATGTGACCTTATGAGTTATCTAAGAAGGCGTTCAGATCAACATCAACATTGAGCCCGAAGGGGGTATAACACTTCAATCTGTGTATCCAGGTCATCTCAAGCCTGGAGATCCCTCGTATAACGGACCCCCCCCTCCAATGTGGGGTGTATCTATCTATACCCAGAAAAATGGTCTTCCTGGGGTCTCGGTTGTGCGCTTCTAAATAATGTCTGGAGACTGGATGTTTGGGAAAACCCGTTAGGATATTGGTGATGTGCTCGTTAAGCCTTACAGATAGGGGGCGCTTGGTTCTTCCTACGTATTGTAGGCCGCAGGGGCATTGAAGAAGATATACCACCCGCTTGGTGGAACATGTAACGAATGATCTAATCTCGAATTCCATCAAAGTACTGGTGGAAATGAACTTATGTGTTCTTCTATGTACACATCCACTGAGAGAACACACCCTACACCTCCTACACTGATAAAAACCAATCAGGTATTCAAAAAATCCCTTCTTGGTAAGAGGAGGGTCTAAAACATTAGGGGCCACCCTACTTCTAAGTGAAGGGACACCCTTATAAATCAGCTGTGGTTTAGCCGGAAGGATAGGGCCAAGCACATGGTCATTTTTAAAGGACATGCCAATGCTTTTTAATAAGTTTAGCTACGTTTCTATATTGTAAAGAATAAGTGGTAATGAAAGGAATTGTGGGTATCTTCCCACGATCAGACTTCGTCTCAAGTAAAGTGCATCTATCAATATTGGCCACTTCCTCTAATGTATTTCTCAGAGAGGTCTCCACATAGCCCTTCTCTAAAAAGCGTTTAATTAAAATGTCTGCTTGGGCTAAAAATTCACCATGGTTGGAATAGTTACGTTTTAAACGAATAAATTGGCTCTTAGGCACAGACCTCAGCCAGGCCTCATGATGGCAGCTGTCAGTCGGTATGTAAGAATTCCGGTCTGTATTTTTAAAAAAGGTTGCTGTGGTAAACTCCCCATCCTTAATACTAATTTTTAGATCCAAGAAGTTGATCTCAGATTGACTAGCCTCGTATGAAAGTCGGATCCCCCTATCATTATTATTTAACTCAGTCATGTATGAATCAAGGTCCTCACGACCACCGTTCCATAGGAGGATGTCGTCTATATATCTAGAAAAAGGGGGGGAACAAAGGGGTAAAGGATAAACCCAATAGTACTGGGTTTCAAAAAGGGGTTACTTCATGCAACAAAATAGTCAATGATCATAATTCAAATAAAACCATTTATTTATTGGTATTGCCTTAAAACATTCACATTTAGGGGGTTGTGCAAATGAGCATTTCTTAAGGATTCGATGCGGCCGCTCATAACATTACAGACAGGACAGACATGACAACAAAAAACATAAAAAGCTACCCGGTCAGGGCGTATTGCATTGTGCCTCGGAGACCTTGGTGGGCCATCAAATTAGCCAAATTATGGAGTTTATGACCCCATTGGTCTTATAATTTCGTATCCTTTAATTTTGTGACATACGGTCAAACGTGGCAAAGTGCAAGTGGGGGTGGAGGGTGCTGTAGAGGAATGCCTATTATAAACCTAAGTGGTATAAGATATATTCACTTCCACTAACTCAAAGTTCACACTTATTAAATAAATAATTCGGAAGTCCTGTTCAAAAAAATGTTTTTTGTTGTCATGTCTGTCCTGTCTGTAATGTTATGAGCGGCCGCATCGAATCCTTAAGAAATGCTCATTTGCACAACCCCCTAAATGTGAATGTTTTAAGGCAATACCAATAAATAAATGGTTTTATTTGAATTATGATCATTGACTATTTTGTTGCATGAAGTAACCCCTTTTTGAAACCCAGTACTATTGGGTTTATCCTTTACCCCTTTGTTCCCCCCCTTTTTCTAGATATATAGACGACATCCTCCTATGGAACGGTGGTCGTGAGGACCTTGATTCATACATGACTGAGTTAAATAATAATGATAGGGGGATCCGACTTTCATACGAGGCTAGTCAATCTGAGATCAACTTCTTGGATCTAAAAATTAGTATTAAGGATGGGAAGTTTACCACAGCAACCTTTTTTAAAAATACAGACCGGAATTCTTACATACCGACTGACAGCTGCCATCATGAGGCCTGGCTGAGGTCTGTGCCTAAGAGCCAATTTATTCATTTAAAACGTAACTGTTCCAACCATGGTGAATTTTTAGCCCAAGCAGACATTTTAATTAAACGCTTTTTAGAGAAGGGCTATGTGGAGAACTCTCTGAGAAATACATTAGAGGAAGTGGCCAATATTGATAGATGCACTTTACTTGAGACGAAGTCTGATCGTGGGAAGATACCCACAATTCCTTTCATTACCACTTATTCTTTACAATATAGAAACGTAGCTAAACTTATTAAAAAGCATTGGCATGTCCTTAAAAATGACCATGTGCTTGGCCCTATCCTTCCGGCTAAACCACAGCTGATTTATAAGGGTGTCCCTTCACTTAGAAGTAGGGTGGCCCCTAATGTTTTAGACCCTCCTCTTACCAAGAAGGGATTTTTTGAATACCTGATTGGTTTTTATCAGTGTAGGAGGTGTAGGGTGTGTTCTCTCAGTGGATGTGTACATAGAACACATAAGTTCATTTCCACCAGTACTTTGATGGAATTCGAGATTAGATCATTCGTTACATGTTCCACCAAGCGGGTGGTATATCTTCTTCAATGCCCCTGCGGCCTACAATACGTAGGAAGAACCAAGCGCCCCCTATCTGTAAGGCTTAACGAGCACATCACCAATATCCTAACGGGTTTTCCCAAACATCCAGTCTCCAGACATTATTTAGAAGCGCACAACCGAGACCCCAGGAAGACCATTTTTCTGGGTATAGATAGATACACCCCACATTGGAGGGGGGGGGGTCCGTTATACGAGGGATCTCCAGGCTTGAGATGACCTGGATACACAGATTGAAGTGTTATACCCCCTTCGGGCTCAATGTTGATGTTGATCTGAACGCCTTCTTAGATAACTCATAAGGTCACATCACATTTTATATTTTTCGATGTCTATTAAATTTTGTGAACTCACTTTGATGTTCTGGTGGCGTTAGCATGTCACATTAAAATTAATAATTTTTTTCGAACCTCCAGATAACATATATAAAATTAATTTTTTTGGTAGAATTTAGTGTTGTTTTGAATTTAGTATTGTTTTTCTGATTCATTACCTCATAATTTAGTGGATGGCTTTGAGGGCTAATTCCACTTTGTCCACTAGATGGCACATGTAAGCTTTTATTCATTGCTTTTTAATGTTTTCTAACAATCTACATCCCTCCTTGTCGTTGGAAGGTTGTTATTGGCTAACGGGTGAAGCGTTGGCCTATCCCACAATTACTAGACACACACATCCTCCCCTAACAGGATGTTGTGATGACGCCATCCGAGCTTCACAGCGAGGCTTGGTTTAGTTTTGCCTGTATAAATAGCGATGAGTCAGTGCGTCGCCCGTTCCCATGACGACGTCCAATAGGACGAAACGTACGTCGGAAGGTCGACGCGCTGACGTCATCGTTTCCATCCTGATCTCGTGAACGGGTGTATGCAAGCCGGCCGGCTGTTCTTTTGTATTTTATACTACAGATTTTATGTAAGTGCAATTATCCATTTTTTAAATAAATTATTTTGCGGATTCACACTATGGAGGATATTTTATATCTTTTTGGGTCCCTCTGGTATGCTGTTTATGGTCCGCTGTGAGAGAGTCCCTGCTTATCCTTTCCTTGGGAGGAGATCCTGGGAGTTGTGTCCCTCAAGTGGATATCCATTGATAAGCTGTTATCTAGCTTACCTCTGGTAAGCGTACATCTACTATGGTGGTGGATTACTCACTGGGTGCTGAGTGCTTACCGTAGAATCACTTATCTTTTCTGCATAATCTCCAAGGATATATTTACCTTGAACATTTTCATCATTCTCTTTGGACATTAATTTGCCATATGACTTATTTTGCGTTTCAATTATTGTCATTTTAAGTCTTAACCATTCTTATGTTATATATATTTTTTTCTCTTTATTGTTTACACATAATTATCTGGTTTAATTACCATACTGATCATATTTCCAAATTTTTGAATTATTCACACAATCATATATGTTGTAAAATATGGTCTTCAGTTTTAGCGCAGTCTTTTTTTGATTTTCTAATCGAAACAATAATCGGCCAACTAATCGATTATGAAAATAATCGTTAGTTGCAGCCCTAGTTTACTTCCTTTGTTTCCCTGCAAAGGTAAAGCATAATGGGCTACCGTATAGGTTTAGGAGATATTTTTTGGACCTACAGGTAAGCCTTAATCTAGGCTTACCTGTAGGTCAAAGTGGTCTGTAAGGGTTTACAACCACTTTAAAGCTTGTAGTTTTCATTCTCCTGACTGTCCTATCAGTCTGAATTACCCCGGACCCTCTGCGTGGACAGTGGTGATTGGCCCTGTGCTGATCACATGGGGGGGGGGGGGGGAAGAGCCACCTCTGGCAATAAACACAAAACTGAGCATGTGCAGAGTGCCCCCAAGGCTCTGTAGTGGATTGTATACCCTTTCATATACCCCGTGAAGTGAATAGCCTCAGATAATACACAGATGAAACATATACCCCTATATACGTTTTACAGGTATATCTGCAGTCTTTCCCTTTCTACATTCTTTAGAGAGTGCAAATCATGTTACAAATCTTTCTCCCAGTTTCAGTAGTGGGAGGGGGGTCTGGGCATACACAGAGCTGATTGGAGGAAAGGCGCACAGACACCCACATAGGCAGAGGAACAAGTAAACTTGCAGACCTGCAGTCTGAATAGACAAGCTCTCTGCTCATCTCCAGGTTACCTCCACCATACAAAAAAAAAAAAAAAAAAAACTTTCCAGCTACCATTATCTCTTGTGTCAGATAACTTGTCAGAAGTCATAATGCTGATAACCGGAATGGAGCAGCAGAAAGACATGGCACTCAGAGCTTTGGAGATAGGTAAACACTACAGATATATGTACCCAGGTCAGATTTCATAAATTGGGTTTAAAAAGCGGAGTTCCACCTAAAAGTGGAACTTTCGCTTTAAGTACTCCTAGCCCCCTGACATGCCACAATTGGCATGTCATTTTGATTTTGGGGGGGGGGGGCTGGGTACCTGGTTTGGAGTGGGACTTCCTGTCCCACCTTCCGATTTCTGACCGCCTAGGCGATTCCTAGGCGGCCCCTCCCTCCCATGTTCTGGGACACGTGACAGGTCCCAGAACATTGCCTGGCCATTAAATAAAAACGGGGGTTATTCCTGCGCTACCGGATTGGAAAAAATTGTTATAGTCGTATACTCAACTTTTAAACCTATATGCAACCTCTATCGCTGGACAGCTGCATGCACCGAAATAAGGGCTCAGACATAAGCCCGAATAAAATGATATAAAAGAGAGGGGGGGGGGGGGGGTGCTGCGCTACCCGGAGGGTCTCAGCTTATTGGTATTAATAATAATTCCTAGTGTTCATAGGTCACGAGGTCTCAATAAAAAGTGGAATCTAAAAACGTTCGAAAAAAAAAAAACAAAAAAAAAAATCGCATGAATTGGAGTATAGAGTACGCATGAATAGATGTAGTGACTAAAAATAGTTGCATATATGTTGATCCAACAGGTGATATAAATATAACCACTAATACATATATGTTGATCCAAGAGTGAAAAAATATATAAGTAGAAACCAATTCCGCATGTGTTTAAAATTACTCAATCTAATAGTACAATTATCAAAAGTGCTCGTGCTCTCGTGCCTTAAATAAAAAGATCAAAACTAATGCATATACTAAAGTGCAAAGAATGAAGCAATAATATAACAAAAAGGTCATGTATCAAGTGAAAGCAAACAAAAAGGGTATGGTCGCCTGATCCTAGTGTTGCGACCAGTGCAAATATAGTGTGAGTAGTCACGTGAGTAAATAAATCACTGACTAACCCACTATACTTATTAGTGTCCAAAATAAATTATTAAATAAGTATTCAAGTGTCCAAAAAGTCCGTGCAGCCAAAAGCAAAAAATATGAATGGTGTACAAAAGAACAGTGCTCAAACACAGCAATCAAATGACAGTGGGGTGTTGCTATGCAGATCAGACACTCTATGTCCTCTTCATGCAGCATGCACTAGTGTAGGTAATGGCCCCTTACCTAGCGGTGCTAGGTCAACCGCATATAAGTTGTTAAATCCCGAGGTCCTGGGTCTCTCCTGCGTCTCTGTGTCCAGACTTGCTGACTCTGCAGGATCCTATTGGGGGCTGGGGTATGTCTAGTTGTGGTCCTAATTGGGGTCCTAGGACAGTGCGGCTCCTAGCTCCTCCTCCACATCATGTCTCCAGTGTATGTAAAATATAGGACAAGGTACCCAGATAGTGAAGTATGTTTTTCTTAGGGTCACTTTATTCACATATACAATGTACAGAGTACTCACATTAGCAGTTTTTCTCATACAGCGTTGTATCCTACGAGCGGCGAGCTCGCAATGCATTCAGCAAAGAAAGATAAAACGAAACAAGCCTATTCCGTCCCTACGCGTGACGTCACCGATCACGTGACTTCTTCAGGGGATAAACGAAATAGGCTAATGCTGGTCTTAAGTAGTCTCTCCCATAGGAATAGATTGGCGGCCATTTTCTTGTAGCCGCGCCGGCCATTATTCAGTTTCCGATGTGCACGGCCATTTTTTTGGTTGGTAAAGGGTATAACAGATATATTCAGTGGGAGGAGGCCAAATTGTTAGTGTGTTTCCATGGTGATGGAGCAGAAAGACCTTATCTCAGTTTAATATCTTTCAGAGATGGTCGTTACACAGCGGCGAACTCTGCAAAGGTACAGACCCGCTGACATGTAGCTTAAATAGTGAGCTAATCGTGGGCTACTGTTATATGTAACATTGTGAAGGGGATATATATAAAATCTTTATTATTATAGATGTTAAAAGATGAACTTTAAAAAGAGAACCCTTTGGTTCTCTGTATAAAAACTTGTATAAAACTCCAGGGGTATATCGATAGATAAAAAAAGGACCAGTTTGTTCTGTATATAAAAATATAAAATATGTGTATATAGAAAAGGGGCGGTACAGATGATGATAGGTTGGTTAGCTACTTCACAGGGAGGTGGTGGAATAGGCTTATTTCCCCTATCCTGTAAACAACACACTTAAGCAGGCGGGAGGAGGAGGGGGGGGGGGGGGGGGGGGGGAAGGAGGGGAGGGGAATCATCAAGGGAAGCAAGTATCAGCATACAGATTATATGAACTAAAAAATGGGAAGAGATTGTCATGCACACTACTCATTGGGGATCGCATAAAAAGTCGCATTAAAAATCGCTTAAAAACAGTCGCATTAAAAATCACTTAAAAAACAGTTTAAGTCGAACTCAATGTTCAAACCTCTAGGGGCAAAGGTGTCTAAGGTATATATCCACTTGGATTCGAGTTGGCTGAGGGTTCTTACTTTGTGACTTCCCCGCCAGTGCCTCACATACGGTTCAATTCCCCAAAATTTTAATTGTGTGGGGTCTTTGTTATGACACAACAGAAAGTGTTTAGAAACACTGTTTGTCATACCCCTTCAGGATGTTATTCACGTGTTCCTTAATCCTGACTCTGAGGGGTCTTTTGGTGCGGCCTATGTATTGTAGGCCGCAACTGCATTCTAGAGCGTATACTGCTCCCTCTGTGTTGCAGCAAATGAAATCTTTGATCTCATATGTCTCTCCAGTGCTGTTTGATGCAAAATAAAGTTTCTTTTAATTTGGGCGCTTAGTTCTTAAGCACGCGAAACACCTTTTGCAAGGGAAGAAGCCATTACGTGTGAAGAAGGAGATCGTTTTCTTTGGGGGGTCAATAACGTTTTTTACAATTTTGTCTTTCAAGGTGGGTGCTTTTTTGTATATGAATCTGGGATTGCGAGGAAGTTTATCTTGCAGGTCTTTGTCGGCCAAAAGTATATGCCAGTGTTTCCTAATGATTTTCTCTATTCTTTTATGTTGAACGTTGAAATCCAAAATTAGTGGTGCTAGCACAGGTTCCGTTTCCTTTCTGGTTTTATCTCTGATAAGTTCATTTCGGTCCATATTTTTTACTTCCACTATCTTGTTTCTTATAAATTGCTGATCGTATCCTTTGTTGGTGAATTTCTGTGCAATGTGCTCTGCCTGTTCCAGATAGGTGTTTAAGTGGGTACAGTTTCGTCTGACCCTCATAAGTTGACCTTTGGGGACGTTGAACAGCCAATTCCTGTGGTGACAGCTGTCTCTCGGGAGGTAGCTGTTTCTGTCCACTGTTTTAAAGTGCGTGCTAGATGATAATTTGCCGTCTTCCTGTGTGATGTCCAGGTCTAGGAATGTCACCTTTTCTTCGCTGATTTCCCAGGATAATCTGATATTTCGGTCATTAGTGTTCAGATTCTCTAGGAAACTTGTAAGTTGGTCTACTTCGCCTTTCCAAAGTATAAAAATATCGTCAATATACCTCTTGTAGATGGCTAGTTCAGTGGGTCTGTTCTTAAAAACATTGCCTGGCCATTGACGGAGCGCAGCAGAAAGACATCCAATACATCCAGAAGTTCTAAATAATGAAGTTTACAGTGGCACTTACAGGTGCATCTCAAAAAGTTAGTGTATCAAAGAGCTAATTTCAATAATTCAATTCAAAAAGTGAAACTTATTTTATATAGCTGCATTACACATGGATATATTGCAAACATTTTTTTTTATCTTGGTGATTATGGCTTACAGCTAGTGAAAACCCAAAATTCAGCATCTCATAAATTGATTTTTTTTTTAATTAAATGTAAAGTTAATACAGACACGTTGGCTTACTGAAAAGTACAGGTACTATTCACTTAACGACCAGGTTCTGTTCCAACATCCAGGTCGTTAAACTAATTGGTGAATAAATGAGGAGTCACAAGAAATCAATATTTTAAGCATTCTTAAACTACTGTACTTTGAAAATACACACAACTCCAGCTCAATAACATTCTGTACTTATGCAAATTAAAACGAAAACTCGTTACAATGACGTACAGTACAGCGCATCGTTTGGGTGGGGAGAGCAGGTCGTAAGTCCGAGTGGTCGTTAAACAAGGAGTATCGGTATGTACAGTATAGTATGCACTCAATACTTGGTCAGGGTTGCTTTTGCATGAATTAATGCATATTATGCTTGTATTGCATCTATATAAAAATATATGAGTTTCACTTTTTGAATTGAATTACTAAAATAAACTTTTGAGAATATTCAAATTTTTTGAGATGCACCTGTATGTTAAAGCATATCTAAACCTGAAAATACATTACAGCTTACCAGTTCTCACATGGTGGCTGTGTTGGTTCTCTTTTTCAGATTCTCCACCTTAGTTATTTTGTGACTAACACTTCCTTCTTATGCTCACTCCACTATCTATGGAAGGAGCCATGGTTGTCACACTAGGCTGCTTATAAAATGTATTAGATACTTATCAGAAAAAGGTCTTGCTGTAGTGCAACTTGTGACACATTAACACATGTACGTGTCAGGAATATTCACATGATTGTGTGAGGGTTTAACGCCTGGTACACACGTTGAGAACATCAGGCGAATGGTCGTCCATTTTTTTTTTCCCATGCCAATCTCAGATCGAACCTGAAGAGTTTACTAAAGTCATGAAAATTCTCGTACCATAGAAAAGAAAAAAAAGGGAAAAAAAAAAAAAAAAAAAAAAAAAAAAATCAGAAGTGATGTCATGTGTTGTAATGTATTTGTATTGCATTTTTGAAACGACAACTGTACTGATTAAACGAAAATCCAATCAAATAATATCGGATGAACTGTCCTGATCAGCTCTCGAAAGCTCTGTACCAGCGATCAGATTATCATACGATCGATCCGAAATCTGTAATTTTTTATATGATTTTCTGATCGTGTGTACAAGGTTTAAGAATCTTCTCCAAGCCAGAAATCTTGTCTTACAATACTACATATCCAACACAATTTAATCCAGCAGTTTTTTTACCTCCACTTTCCTACAAATGTCACAATAGTTAGAGAAGAACTACTTGAATTTGACACACACACACACACACACACACACACACACGTTAGTACCAGCAATGAAAAGGTTGCATGGGCTTCATGAATTTGAAAGAAATGGTTTTGCAAATGCCTTACTGAATTGTCCCCAGAAAGTTTTCTTTTTATTATGCATTGATCCTGCCAATAAAACCCCATTATTTTTCCATCTTTGGTAATAGGGCAACAACACTGTTCATTCTGATGTGAACTAGCACGGCGGAGTTGCTATTCTGTGGAGAAAGCAGAAGGACTTGGACTAGAGTGTTTGGGTCAAGATGGCCCAAATGAGCCATTTCCTAGACAAACAGGTATACCTGCCCAGAGCATATAATCTGCTACATACAGTATAACATACAGTATAAAGTGCTGTATTACAGCTGTGGGGCAAACATTCCACTCCACACCCCAAACAAACTACTTTCTTCACCAACAGGTGCGCCGCACATTGGGAGAGCTGTATAAACTGTATGTAGCCTCAGCCCAACACAGTATACAGAGCTGGTCCTAGCTGTAGGGTGAAAACACACCCGAAACAAAACAGTCAAGCCAAGTGGTGCTCAGCCATTCATAGGCAGCTTTGTATTCTCAGAATGAATGCAAGCTTCCTCTGATTGGCTGAGCCAGAGATCATGATGTCATCCGCCCATCCCTCTGCCTGTCAGAAAAAAGCCTTGTATTCATTCAGAAAGTACAAAAGCTTCTTATAAGTGGATGAGCACCGCTTGGCTCAAATGTTTGGTTTCTTGTGTGGAATGGGATGTTTGTGCCCCACAGCTAGACCAAATGCTGTATACCGTATGTAGCTGAGGCTATATACAGTTTATACAGCTCTCCCAGCACACCTGGCTCCAGCAAACTAGCTAAAGTGCAAGTAAAGCTGGAGCTCAGGTTGGGTTAACACTATTGCGAATTGGATGCGGGTTTCCCTGTATTCAATTGGCATGTCAGGTCACCGACTCTCAATGGACCTGGTTCACACAGCTCTGGAACTGCTGCGGCGCAGATTGCACATGAGTCCTGTGCGTCTCCTGGCCCGTTTCAGGTCAAATTCAGCCAACAATTGGACCAGAAACGGTGAACAGGGACTCACTGGACCCCTGCTGTGTGCAGCTCCATATGGCAGTGTGAACCCAGCCTTAAAGCATAACAAATCCCTTCCATCCTTTACAGCCAAAGGTGGTGCCATCTCCTCCACTTGGATCTGCATTTGTCATGGTGCTGCATGTGATCAGCTACAACACCAGCCATTTTAGGGATTGAAAGTTTGGCTGAGAGCCAACACTCTGGCAATGGTGACCGTTACAATCAAGGTATGCCTCTGGTGATAACGATTTTGGCAACTATAAAAGTAATGGGTTTCATTCCGCTTTAAATAAACTGAAGACAAATTAATGGCCAACTGCAAGCATATTTAACTGCAGAAAAGACAAGCATGCAAGTGATTTGCAAAAGAGACGTATCTACCATATTCTATATCTATAGTTCAACATAGATTCTTGGCAAGGTACCATTGTGCCAGGATGAATGACTGCCTTGCATACATGCCAAATAATGTCATCACCACTAGCTAAACAAAGGGCCTAAGACCCATCACCTGGAAAAAGACTGGGGAGAAGATGCCAAGCGACCACCTAGGGATACAACAGTCACATTACTGGAATATAGGAGTGTATTGGTGGAGACTTTAAATATACTTTAAGTGGAGTTCTGCCGATTTTTTTTTTTTTTTTTAAAGTCAGCAGCTACAGATACTGCAGCTGACTTTACCTGTTCCGGGCGCCCGCGATGTCCTCACCCGAAGCCGTTCTGTCCCTCGGCTCTTGGGTGGAGGAGCCGCCATCTTCGGTAAGGGGGCGGAGGAGGGGCCGGACACGCCATGGAGCCTGCGGTGATCTATGCCCGGAAGTGGGAGCAGATACCTGGATTAAACACCTGAAAGGTGCCAAATGTGACACGGGGGGGGGTGAGAGGAATCCGAAAAGCGGAAGTTCCATTTTTGGGTGGAACTCCACTTTAATCCTTACAAAATAAATAAGCAAACACCTCACCAGTGTAATATGGTTTCCCAAACCCCTCCAACTGCCACTTTTTCGTGGACAGCGTGGCCAATCACAAGTGTAAACATAACAGACCTACCTGCCAGGAGAAGATAAACCTACAGGGGGTGCAACAAGGGGAAAAAAAAAACAAACAAAAAAACTGGTATGCGCTACTGACTGCAGTAGGGAGACGCGGGTTTTATAACAGTTGACTAAAGAGCTGACAACTCTAAGCAACTATCCATATGCTGTTCCAGCCAGATGGCACTGCATTGCCCTTACCTTAACATTCTTCAAACAAGTTTCACAAGTTGTGTTGGACATCAGGGAGCATGCTGAAAAAGAAATATAATCAAGTTAGGACAACAAGAAAAGCTTATTATACAATAGCTACAATATGCACCTAAACAGACAAGGTTGATCTCAAGAAATGGACACAGAAAAATCTTACAAAAAAGGGAATTACATCTTAAAGGCAAAACTGTAAAAGAAAAAAAAAAAAAAAAAAAAAAAAAAAAATATGACCAAGCGAAAAAACAGGAGTGAAGCAGACACCTCAGAAAAGGATCAGGGGTGCCACCCAAAGCGTTCCACAGTTTCTGGCCTACATATCAGATCCAAGCACGGTCACCATCCACCAACCCTGCATGGATTACAGTGCAGGAGTAATAAAGTCACTCACAGGGAGAGGACAGGAAAAAAATAAATAAATAAAAACACAACACTTCAGCGGACCAACCATCACAACTGGAGTAGGCAGAAAAAGATCACCGGTGTCTGGAGTAATTGGAATAAACCTAGCCCTGTCCCTAGAAGATAAAAAAAAAAAATTAAGATTAAAGCGGAAATAAACCCGCTGACTTTCCCCCCCCCCCTACACCTGTAAGGGAAAAGGCATAATGAGCTAGTATGCACCGCAGGCGCTTCGGCAGCGGTGCGCATTCATTTCAATGGGCAGGAGTGGTGGAGGAGCGGTATACACCGCTCCAAAGATGCCGCTTGCAGGACTTTTTTTTAACATCCTGCCAGCGCATCGCCTCAGTGTGAAAGCACTTGCGATATCACACTGAGACTGCAGGGGAGCCGTTTTACAGGCGCTATTTTTAGCCCAAAAGCGCCTGAAAAACACCCCAGTGTGAAAGGGGTCTCACTTAGATTTTGAGATGAAAAGGGGAAAAAAAAAAAAAAATAATAATAAAAAAAAAAAAAAAAAAATCTGTGATGCCGATATTTAGAAATCGCGGTGGCCGATATGTGATGCCGAATATATATCGGCATCACATATCGGCCACCGCGATTTCTAAATATCGGCATCGGCCAGAGAAAAACCCATATCGGTCGACCTCTGCTTACAATTGTGTGGTCATGCGACGCTGTACCCAAACACAAATTGATGTCTTTATTTCCCCCACAAATAGAGCTTTCTTTTGGTGGTATTTGATCACCTCTGCGGTCTTTTATTTTAAGAGAAAAAAAAAAAAAAAAAAAAAAAAAACAGTTTAGGCCAATATGTATTCTGCTACATATTTTTGGTTAATATACACTTTTTTTTTTTTTTTTTTTGATTGGTTTGCGCAAAAGTTTATAGCGTCTACAAAATAGGGAAGAGCTTTATGTCATTTTTAATCTGATTTTCTGCTAAATTTAATTTTAGCCATCATGATATAAAATAATGAATGTGGAGGCCTTATGGTGGGCGTGATTTTTTATTTATTTTTTTTTCTTCTTCATTCTTGGGCCAAGGCAGCACAATGTCCTGGGCTGGCCCTGCTGAGGATGAATGCCTCAGGGCTTACACCTTTAAAACAAGTGATCTAATATGACTGGCATAATTGCAGCCTGACAGGTTCTCCGATTACCGTGATGCCAGTGCATTCTCTAATCCTATTGATCTGCTTCATGCATAAGCTTTTACATAAAACAAAGCTCATTTAACTAAAAGGTTGAACCTTTGATATTAGATAACTATTGTGTCACCGTTTTGTGAGCCGACAAGTTGCCTTTTATTACAGAATATACAAGTATAATTACTAGTGCAGCATAGCATGTAAGAGTTACATACAAGTGGTAATAAACATACTTCTGACAACACTAAATGCTCATATCTGACCTATGACACGCTCAGTGTGAGGATTTATTATGTAAGAATGACATGAGACTGAAGCATTTGTATGGGAGGGACTACAAGTGGCACACTTTGCTCCTGAGCAATCTATCTCAAACAAACAGGTTAAGGAGGGCAGCAATTTAAACAGCTTGTAAATCAGAGCACAGTATAACAATCCTTTGTTTTGCTCAGGCACCAAGTGTTTCCAACATAACTACTCTGCCTGGGAATAATAAATGACTCCAGAGAAAAAGCAGCAAACAAGCAATTCAGAATCACATGGTAAGAGTTATACCAACTTCTCAGAGAGATTAACCCGCTTAGTAATTCACACTTCTTTCCTGTAGCTTTTACAGGAGAGCAAATCAACTTCATATGCAGCACACAGACTTCTTGGGGCATATACATTTGAGAGCCACATATATTGATAGTAGAGCTGCACGATTCTGGATAAAATGAGAATCACGATTCTCGCGGCGCAACATCTTTTACATTATACAAAAACAAAAAAAAAAAAAAAAAAAAAAAAAAGATTGCGTTTGAAAGACCTCTGCACAGTGACAAAATATTGCAACAACCGCCATTTTATTCTCTAGGGTCTCAAGGAAAAAAAAAAAAAAAAAAAGCTGAGTTAGACTTACCGGTAACTCCTTTTCTGAGAGTCTTCCAGGACAGCCCATGAGACCTTGGGCTCCTCCTACCAGGACAGGAAACACGTCACCCCCACCAGATAAAAGGGCGGTCCTCCAGGCCCATGTCAGTATTCTCAAGAACCGTAGGACCCTGCAAAGCATATGCATAATACACATAACTTCAGACAATACCGGGTGGGAATCCGGCTGTCCTGGAAGACTCTCAGAAAAGGAGTTACCGGTAAGTCTAACTCAGCTTTTCTCCAAGCGTCTTCGAGGACAGCCCATGAGACGATGAGCCAGAACTTACCAGTCTAGGGAGGGACAACTGCCTGAAGGACCTCACGACCAAACGCCTGCTCCTGAGCTGATAGGAGATCCAGGCGATAATGTTTAATGAAGGTCGAGTAACTGGACCAAGTGGCAGCCCTGCAAATTTGTTCCGGTGAGGCACCAGCCCTCTCAGCCCAAGACGTAGACAAGGCTCTAGTTGAGTGCGCAATAACAAGGTGTAGGGACCTCCCTAATTTTGTAAGCTTCCAAGATGGCTTGCTTTATCCATCTAGCCAATGTGGCTTTAGATGCACTATTCCCCTTGTGAACTCCAGAAAAAGAGGACAAACAAGGCATCAGTTTTCCTAAAGATCTTCGTGACCTCAAGATAGACCAAGAGAATCCTTCTTACATCTAGAAAACTAAATTTTCTTTCTAAGTCGCCCTGTGGCGAACTACAAAAGGTTGGCAATACAATGTTCTGAGATCGGTGGAATGTACTTGCCACCTTGGGCAAAAAACCTGGATCGGTTCATAACACAACTCGATCCTCAAAAATCGTGAGGAAGGGCTCCCTAACTGATAGGGCCTGCAACTCACTTACCCTACGAGCTGAGGTAACAGCTATAAAGGAACACAGTTTTTAATGTAAGTAACTTAACTGACATACTTTCCAGAGGTTCAAACGGAAATTCTACCAGAGTTTGAAGTACTAGGGACAGATCCCACGTTGGACAACTTCTCACTACTACTGGTCTGGCCCTAGAGATAGATTTGAAAAATCTGGCTATAGTGGGATTTTCCAGGAGAGAAAACTGGAGGAACACACTAATAGTTGCCGCCTGTACCTTTAAGGTACTAACAGAAAGACCTTTGTCGACACCCTCTTGGAAAAATTCCAAAATAGACGGAATATGAGTTAATCTATCATTTTCAGATAACCATGAGTTAAACCTTTTCCAAACATGGCTCTAGTAACTGGCTTCCTGCAATTAACGAGAGTCCTGACTACTTTGTCAGAGAACCCTTGGGCGCTCAGTATCTTTTCTTCAGATACCAGGCCGTCAAGTTTAAGGAAACCACCTGAGGGTGTGATACTGGACCCTGCAATAATAGGTCTTCCCTTTTCGGAAGACTCCACGGAGGCTCTGAAACCAGAGACTGTAGCAGTGAAAACCATGGCCTCTTGGGCCAAAACGGGGCAATTAGAAATCAGATCTGTCTCTTCCAGCCGAAACTTCCAGAGGACTTCTGGAATCAGCCTGATTGGCGGAAAGGCATAACATAGGCCTGGAGGCCACGGGTTCGCCAGAGCATCGATCCCCAAGGCTTGGTCTGCCGGGTTCATGGAAAAGAATATCTCCGTCTTGCGGTTGTTTCGGTTTGCGAACAAATCCGCTACCGGATAACCCCATCTCTTGGTGAGGTCTGCAAAGACTTCGGGATGAAGGGACCAGTTGTCTCGGTCTATCCTGTGACGGCTGAGATAATCTGCCAGGCAATTGTTTTTCCCCTTCAGGTGTACAGCAGAAATGGAGGCTAGATTCCCCTCTGCCCATGAAAGGATCTCCTGGGCAATGGACTGAAGCCTCCGGCTTCTCGTGCCTCCCTGCTTGTTGATATACGCGACTGTCGCTATATTGTCTGACAGGATTTGGAGGTTGTGACCCCTGATCTCCATCTGAAAAGACTGGAGGGCTCTCTGGACTGCAAGCAGCTCTCTTTGATTGGATGAGGCCCTTGCCTCCTCTGGGGACCACTCTCCTTGTGCTACTGCATTGCTGAGGTGGGCCCCCCATCCCCAGGAACTCGCATCCGTGGTAATCCTTCGGGAAATGGGAAAGGACCATGGGAGACCTCCCGCTAGGTGCTGACCAGCTCTCCACCACCACAGGCTTCTTTTTATCCTGTCGGGAAGCCAGATCCTTGACTCCAGGGACCTTACGTCCCCGTCCCAGTTTCTTAAAAGAAACCTTTGTAACGGACGCTGACGGAGTCTCGCCCATGGTACTGCGGGAAAACATGAGGTCATAAGACCCACTGCCCTAGACACCTGTCTCAGAGAGACCGACTGGTTGGTCTGCAATGTTGACATAGTCTGGAACACTTTGGTAATCTTCTCCCGAGGAAGAAAAAAAAAACTCTTTGGTTCACGGAGCAAAAATCGTAACCCAGATAAGTTACTTTCTGGGCCGGAATCAAGGACGATTTTTCTTTGTTTATTAGCCAGCCTAGGGACTGTAAGAAGTCCTGTACAGCCTGGAGATCTTCCAACAGCCTTTGGTATGATTTTGCCACTATCAGGAGGTCGTCTAAGTAAGGGATAACCGTTATTGCCTTTAATCTTAGAGGAGCCAGCACTTCCCCCAACACCTTCGTAAAGATGCGTGGGGCTGAGGAAAGACCGAAGGGGAGGGCCTGAAATTGAAAATGTCGGGTTCCCATACCCGTCTTCACTGCCAATCTCAAAAACTTTTGGAAGGCTGGATGGATAGGGATGTGAAGATAAGCATCCCTTAAGTCCAACGTGGCCATAAAGCAGTTTGGGTATAGTAGGTTTTTGATTGTAAAAACCGTCTCCATACGGAAATGCTTGTATCTGATGGACTTGTTTAAGGTCCGGAGATTCAGGATAAGTCGAAACTTTCCTGCCGGCTTTCTGACCACAAATACATGGGAATAGAATCCCTTGCCCCGCTCCGATCGAGGAACAGGAATCAGGACTTTTTGATCTAATAAGTCTCCGATCTGGAGACCCAGAGCGCTCGCTTTCTCCCGATCTTGTGGAGGAAATGTGACCAACAAACGTTCTGGTGGTTGGTGAACAAACTCCAGCCTGTACCCGTTGGTCACTAGGTCCAGGACGAAGGGGCTCAGAGTGACTGCTGCCCACTGTGGGATGAAGGCCCTCAATCTCCCTCCCACCGGGGAACACAAGTCACTGCGGCTTGGCGGGCTGTTGAGGAGGGTTAAATAGCACTCCCCCTTTGCCTCTGCCTTTGTGCCCAGTCCAATGCTTTTTCGGCCTGCTGTCCTTTTCTCTAGGACTCTGTTGCCTGTTTTGGCCACGAAAAAAATTTTCTGGCTGTCTGAACTCTTTTTCTCTGGAAACGCCTTTTTCTTATCAGCCGTGCGTTCCAGTGCCTCTTGTAGACCTGGGCCAAATAAATGATCGCCAGTTAAAGGAAGGCCACAAAGGCGCAACTTGGAGGCAGAGTCCCCTGACCAGGTCTTAAGCCAAAGGCTTCTCCTGGCCGAGTTCACTAGAGCCGAAGTCCTGGCTGACATTCTTACCGACTCAGCGGAAGAATCTGCCAAAAAAAACCACTGCCTGAAATAGGAGAGGAAAAGACTTTAAAATTTGCTCTCTGGAGGTACCTGCTGACAGATGTGACTGAATCTGAGTCAACCAAACCTCCAGATTTCTGGCCACACAAGTGGAAGCCAAAGCTGGTTTCATGTTTCCAACTGCTGAGTCCCAGGCTCTGTGGAGAAGGATATCCCCCCTCTTGTCCATCGGATCCTTAAGTGTACCCATATCATCAAACGCCAGGTCCGAGTTTTTTGAAACTTTTGAAAGAGGTGCGTCTAACTTGGGATTCTTATTCCATGGCTGCGCAGTGTCCTCATCAAAAGGAAACCTCCTTTTTAGGTTACTAGAGAAGAATGGTTTTCTCTCAGGATTATCCCATTCCAGTTTAATAGTATCAACCAAAGAACTATGAACTGGAAACACTCTTGATTTTCTCTTATGTAATCCTTTATACATAAGATCATGTTTGGATAACTGAACCTCTTCCTCTTTTAATTCAAGGGTAGTATAGATAGCCTTTAATAAGTCATCTACATCCTCAACAGATAACTTAAATCTTGAGCCTCGAGTGGATTCTCTATCTCTGGGCTCTGTATCTGACCCTGATTCTTCCAGAGAAGAACGGGTAGATCTGACCTCAGCCTCAGAGTCTTCACTCTGCCTGCTGCGGAGTGCTTACCGACGCCTTCAGTGAAGACGGACTCTCTGCTGGAGTCTGGAGCTTGTCAATAAGCGTTCTAAAGGAACTGAAGGTGGACGCAAGCTCATCCCCAACAGAAGTAAGCATCTTCTGGCAAGAGGCAACCGGGTCATCCTTTACTAGGCCTTCTATACAGGTGCGACAAACTGCTTTACTCCATGAGGAGCTCAATTTGTTTGCGCAAACTGCACATTTCCTTTTAAGTGGCTGCGCTTGGGCCTTGTCCCGAGTCTTGGTCTGCAAGACAAAATAAATGACCCACAATGTAATTAAAGCCACACAATCACTCCGTAACACCACGTGCAGGAGGGAGGAAATGTGTCCCCTTACACCCACTACTACAGAGGGGGGAGGGGGAGGGAACACTCACAGGGATAGCAAGGTGGTGACAGAACACCCCAGGCTTACCTGTGAGGTGCTGGTGTTGGGAACTGCATCCGCTGCCTGTGCAGGTACTGCAGGAGGATCCATTCTGCCCCTCTTGGTCATCCACAGCCTGGCTGCTTAACATCAAGAAACACCAGCAGCCAGCGTTCTCTGTTCGCGCCGTTTATGAAGACTGGAACCTCGTCTCCGGCGCCTGATGATGTCATATGCCCCGGAAGTAACCCTCTCCAGGCACTTCCTGTGGGCCAGCTTGGAGCGCAATAGCTCCGCCCCCTTGAACGCTGCGGCTTCCTCCATTCCTTGCTCAGATCAGCCAGGCTGTCGGCAGGGAAGGACAACCGAAGCTCAGCTGAGCTATAGTGCAATGCACTGCGCTAGGGGCACGACCTCACACCGGTCCTGGCCCTCTCCAGGCACTGAGGACAGAGAACAGCAACACAGCCAACCTCCCCAGCGGTGTGCTGCTTCTGGCAGAGGAAGAGGTAAGTGATATGCCCCAGAAAAAAGCCATACAAAGCCCCTGCTTATAAGGCCTATGGGAGCAGGTTCCATGAACATGTTACCCCCCGTCCGGAGGAAACACAAATAACTGACATGGGCCTGGAGGACCGCCCTTTTATCTGGTGGGGGTGACGTGTTTCCTGTCCTGGTAGGAGGAGCCCAAGGTCTCATGGGCTGTCCTGGAAGACGCTTGGAGAAAAATGAGGTACATATAGATATAGTAATTTTATAGCAAAAACAAAATACTGATTTTTAACTTGTAAGCAACAAGTGTCAGAAAAAGGTTTAGCCCACTAACACCCCAAAGAATTGGAATGGGATGTGGACTCTGCAAATACGAGTACACCCAATTCACACTTGTACAACAAACGCTCCGGCATTAGAAGCTCAATGTTTTCCTATGCGAGCCGTCTTAACGGGTCCGATACAAGTCGGTCTGAATTTGAAAAAAGTTTCTGCACTACTTTGGTCTGACTTTTCAGCCCGGATCATCATCATCTTAACTGATCCAACTTTGGCATGTGACTTGTGCTCTGAGGATCTTGAATGGAAAAACTACACCAATTTAGAAAAAAAAAACAAAAAAAAAAAAAAAAACCCCACACACAAAACGGCATGGGGTTCATCCTCCAAGAGCATACCACGCCCTTTGGTCTGGTATGGATTTTAAGGGGAACCCCTCACACCATAAAAAGGACAGCATGCGCCCCCCCAAAACCCATACCCTTATCCGAGCACGCAGTCTAACAGGTAAGGAAAGGGGGGAGGGGACAAGCAAGCGCGCCTCACCACCACGCCCCCCCCTCCAGCATTAGAGCAGAACGCATCGAGTCAACATTGGAGGAAAAACAGAGGGAGAAGATAGCGGACAGAGGAGGCCCGGCCGAAGATAGCAGACAGAGAAGAATCGGAGAGGGATAGAAGACATCAGCGGAGAAGAACTGGCAGAGGGAGAAGACATCGCCAGAAGAGGGAGAAGAGCAGAAATCAGAAGAGATGCCGGAGCTGCTTTAATAAAAAAAAAAAAAAACAAAAAAAAAAAAAAACACCTGTACACTGTTTTTATTTTTGACACTTTTTCGTTAAATGGGTAGGGGTACAGTGTACATACTCATTCACATAGGGTGGGGGGACGGGATCTGGCCCCCGCTTTTTAAAAAGGGGCTTCCAGATTGCGATAAGCCCCCCACCCGCAGACCCCCAACAACCACCGGCCAGGGTTGTCAGGAAGAGGCAGTCTTCATTAACATGGGGACAAGATGCTTTGGTGTAAGGGGCGCAGGGCCCCCCTGCCCTGAAGCACCCACCCCCCCATGTTAAGGGCATGTGGCCTGGTATTGTTCAGGAGGGGGGCTGCTCGCTCGTCCCCTTTCCTGACCTGCCGGGGTGTGTGCTCGGATAATGGTCTGGTATGGATTGGGGGGGGGGGGGGGGGGGGGAACACTTTCTGGCATGGGGGTTGCCCTTAAAATCCCTACCAGACCAAAGGGCCTGGTATGCTCTTGGAGAGGGAACCCCACAAAGTGCCTGGTATTGTCGGGCAAAGTCGGATCCACAGTCGTATGACTGTCGTGTCCTGTAGGCTGTTAAATGTGCAGACATGAGCAGCAGAGCATTGATTTTTACCAGCTGGGCTACAGACAAAGCAGAAGGCCACAGCTGTAGGAGGTAAAAAAAAAACCTGTGGGGGCAGCTGTGTGTATTGAGGGGGCTGGGGATTCAAGGTGCCCTTCAAAAGTATTCCCGGTCTTGAGGTACCCCACTCTAAGTATTGGTGCATGTGTGTCTCGGAAAGCGCATAAAATTGCACGCGTTTGACATGCAGACAAATGTGTGGCTCTTTAGCAGATGCGCAGGGGTGCCATTAATTCTTAGAACACCGTGTGTTAGCAGCGCTAGCGGCCCGAAAGGGTTAAAAGCCCCCGTGTTGCGTCGCTTTCGAATAGCTGCCCAGTCAATTTAAGGTCAGGGCGTTTTGGGAGCGCTGTATACAGTGCTCCCAAACCGCCCCCAAGATGCTGCTTACAGGACATTTTCCAACATCCGGCAAGCGCACCGCCCCAGTGCCAAAAGTCACACTGAAATGAATAGGAGGCGGTTTTCAGGCACCATTTCTAGAGCTAAAACACCTTAAAACCACCGCAGAGTGAAAAGGGTCTTAAATGATTTCTCCCCCCCCCCCCGTTTCTGCAGGAAGGGCAGCCAAATTTAATGAATGGGCAGCCCTACCCGCAGTCACACAGATGTAAAACAAGTGCTTGTTCACATGTGAGGTGGGGGGGGGGGGGTTTATACCCCTACACACTCCCCATCTCCACTGTACTTCTCTCAGTGGGTGATGAGTAGTGCCCACACAGGTGGTGTCCTGGTCTGGGGGATTTGAGATCTCAGCTCTTCCCCTTCTTTCTGTAGGGCTTCCAGGACAAAATCAGTGAATTGACCGGAGCATGAAGGAAATTAGGGTATTCTTGTACAATTTTTTTTAAAAGGTGAACCTATTAAAAATTTAATTTTCAATAACTTAGCAGGTAAGGTTTTACCATTGAATGCAGGGGTAGGCAACCTCGGCCCTTCAGCTATAGTGCTTCAAAACAATGCAACCAAGTCCAATCTATTCAAACCTATACAGAATTATTTTGCATACCAAAACTGAGGAACAACACTTTACTTCCTTAATTTACAAGAAAAAAAGAAAGCCAGGAAGGCCGCATGCCTCAGTCACGGCACAGCAAGAAACAATCTGCATCAATCCCCAGTACACACGGGCCAAATAGCTGGTTCAGCAGGAAACGGCCAAGTTTTGGTCAGCATGTACAGCTAACAGAAACTGGTCTAATGACAGGCTGCAAGAGCTATTCAGTGCATTCTGGCTGGGGTAGTGTGCACCTACCAGAATACAAAGCCTCAGGAGGAGAGATCCCGGCATCCACATCCCTTGCATACATGCGGAGATCTCAGGTTCTCTTCAATTAACCCACAAAGGAAAAAAAAGGAAACCCTGTACACAGCTTTACACCCACCTCAACTCTAAATACTTCTCATTGTACCTAGCTGTGTCTCCTATGCTTCACTGTGGAGACCACCAAAACGTGTTGCTGTCCTCAGAGGTCTTTTGTGATTTCCTTGTCAGCATTTCAAGTGGACCTGAATGGAAGCCCCATGCAAGTCAATCAGCAAGTTAATGTAAAACACACACTTGTGTCCCTATACTTTTGCTTACCCAAGTCCATCCATCAAGAGTTGGTCACAGCTGTCCTGCTCTGCTCATGAAGAAGGGGGAGCCTGGGCGGTTTAAGCCCTAATATGCTGCACATACTAGCACATTATGACAGACTAACCTTAAGCCCTCATTCACATTGAATGTGGCTTTGAAATTGCACGATTTCAAAGCCGCATGTCAGTGTGACTACAGTTGTGACTTTGAACATATCTGTGCAACGTCATGCACAGAGGTCTATGCAAGTCGCACCCGAAAGCAGCAAAAAGTAGTGCAGGAACTACTTTTTAAAACACAATGCGGCACCGCAAAGTCAGCGTCGCATCGATTTAAACAGTACCATTACTGACAATAGGGTGCGACTTGTCATGCGATTTGACCTGTCAAATTGCATGGCAAGTCACCCCAATGTGAAGGACCTAAATCAGTGATCTCCAAACTGTGGTCCGGGTGCCAGATGCGGCCCTTTCCATGCATTTATCCCACCCTTGGGCACCATTCTTTCAACACCAATGATGGGGCACTATGCACTCCCCTGATAAACGATTTGCACTATTCCTCCTAATACAAGGAACTATTCCACAGACTGACAAGGAAGCACTATTCCTCTCACCAACACCAATGAAAGGGCACTAATCCTTCCCCTGATACCAACAATTGGCACTATTCCTTCAACTAATACCAATGATAACGCATTGTAAACTCCCATTGACGCCAATGCATTTCCTACTCACACTAGCCACATTCTGGCCCCCAGAGAGTCTGAAGGACAGTAAACTGGCCCTTTGTTTAGAAAGTTTGGAGACCCCTGGCTTAAATGAAGCCCTCCAGAAGCGCGCTCTAGCCACTGTTGGCATTTCCATCTTCACCCAGTCTTCCACTCTCTGGCCTTTTCAATGGCCGGCCGCGATAACCTCACTCCCATTTATGCGCACAGGAGTCACGGTCACAGCACTCTGAATGTAGGTACAAATCAAAAAGTGCCGTTTACTACCACTTTAACCACGTCACACACTTAGAACGTACCTGTAGGGCCTTAGGATGAAGTGGTTATACCAGGATCATGGGTGCAGCTGCAGACATGATCCTGGGGTCTTTTTCGGTCAGCGATGCTCTTTTTTGAAAGAGTATACTGAGGGGAGTATACAGCCGTCTGATCACTTTTACAAGGAACCAAAGGGGACGCCCCACTCCACCGTGCCACGGTTCTCCCATTCCACTTGGGTGACTAGAACCAGCTGATCATAGAGAAGGATGAACGTCTGTTCCCCGATCATCCCCATGGTGTAGAAAACCAGAAGCAACGAGGATTTTGTCACTTCTGATCTTGGTTTACAAGCCATTACTGAGATTGGTTACTTTGGAGGACAGGCGAGAGATTAGGAGCCTAATAGAGCGCCATAAAAAGGACCGTCTCAGCTATCACAGTGAATGTACATCTATCCATTCATGAATGGTGTATATTTTTTTCCACGGAAGATTTGCATTTCATGAGCCGCTGTGCAAATATTGTGCGCCAAAAATAAAAACAAAATTAAAGTGACACACATTTTATTCTCCACGGACTTTGCTTTCTGTAAAAGTATATTGGTTGGGGGATTTTGTATAATTTTCTAGCAAAACAAAACAAAACAAAACAAAACAAAAAAAAAAAAACATTTTTTTCTGGAAAATGTGAAGAAAAAAAAAATAAATAAAAATAAAAAATCTCGGGCTGGGATTGATTAACAAATCTGTTTGATCCACTATTGTACTATCGATATTGTATTGTTACATCGTTCAGTATTTCCATCAATAACACATCGCTTGTTTGTGATCACTAGGGAGATCAATCACAAGTTGAATTGCTACGTGTATGACCACCAGCTATAAGAGGGGGATACAGATCAGGAAGATGGAGTGTAATCAGAGGGGACTAAGTAACGGAAGTGCACAGTGTAGGGGTGAGCGGAGCACTGGGGCGGGGGAGCGATCACAAAGTAAACAGAAGAGGCTCAGAACTTGTTTTTGTGGCCCCCTTTGAGGAACCAAAGTGGCACAGTCCTTCCCCTCCTTGTACACAGCGATCTTCATTCTCCGTTACACTCACCGGTATCATCCGCGGCGGCGGCGGCCGCAGTCAGCAGACACAGCAAGACACAAACACAGCGAGCCCCGTCCATCTTCCTCCGCGATCTTCACCCTGACCAAGAGTGCACAGCACGTGATACCGCCCATCAGCCCCGCCTATTAGTGACGAGTCCATTGACTCCTCCCACTGTAACTTTTATCACCGCCCGCCCCCCCCCCCCCTTAATCAGAGCCCTATAGACAGAGAGGATTGGTTGTAGGGCGTGGCTGAGGGAGCTAAGTGAGCACTGAGTCCACAGACATGTCACTGGAGGGGCGGGCTGGCTGCTCTCATCATGTGCACGAGGTTGTCATTTGGATTATTTTATAAGCCATTGACTGGTTATTTATTGTTATTAATGTATATACACGGTTTTACCAGTCAAAACCTAGCTACATATCATTTGGCTAGGTTTTGAAAAAAAAAATGTATATATATGAAAATATATATAATGAAAATGAAAGGAACACTTTGAAAACACGTCAGATCTCAATGGGGAAAAATCTGCTGGATATCTAGGGCCGAGGCAAGGATTTTCATCTACACAGGCGAAGGTGAATTTTGGTCCCCCCCCCCCCCCCCCCATCGGCCCAGGGTCAGTGCTACCATTAGGCAAAGAAGGCAGCCGCCTAGGGCGCCTAGCCACTGTTTTTTTCTACTCGCTTCTCTCTGCAGCAAGCAACTAAGTCTCAGCATCGGAAGGCAGCTCCGTTAGCACATAGTGTCAGAGGTGCAGCGGCGGCGGAGGACTGTGTCCCGACTCCCAAATGAATGGAAGCAGGTAAACATTCATTGATGGGCACTGGTAGGCTGCATTGAAGGGTGCTTGTGAGGCTGCATTTGATGGGCGCTTCATTAAAAGGTGGGGTATACATGGCAGGAGAAAGGGGGTGGAGTCAGGGATGGAGCCAAGGGAGGGGGGCAGCAAAATTAGGTTTCACCTAGGGTGTCAAAAAACCTTGCACCAGCCCCGCACATGCATTCCTTCCAACTTTTGAACTTCAGAATAAGGGACACTCGCGGGAGGAAGTGACCTTAGCTCTCACCCAATTCCCTCTCTTCAAATCCCCCCCCCCAGCACAAATCCTCTACCCCCCAATCCTCCTTCCCAGCACAACAAATAACTCTACATTTTTTTTCTCCCAGCAAAAATCCCCCCCCCCCCAAACCCAATCCCTCTGCTAGCACAGATCTTCCTCCCAGTGTAAATCTTTTCCCCATTTATAGCACAAATTCTTTCCCCAAAACCCCTTCCCAGCACCAATCTTCTTTCACCCCCTAAATACCCCTTCCCAACACAAATCCTCTTCCCAGCACAAATACACCACCCCCAAATCCCCTCCCAGCACAAATCCTTTCACCCCCCCAATCCCCCACACCGGCACCAGTCCGATGCCCATTTCTGTCATAAATCCTTCCACTCAAATCCCCCTTCCCAAAACAAATCCTCCCCCCTTCTAATACAAATCAATCAAAAATACTTCCCAACTGTCCTGCTTTTTGTGGGACATTCCTGAGATAAGAACAGAAGCCCACAAATCCAGACTAAGGGCCAGTGCACACCAGAACGCAGTGCAGGAAACCCGTGTTCTGTGTGCGTTTCCTGCACCGCATTCAAAACGCACTGCAGTTGCGATCTGCCGTGGGTGTCAATGTTAACATAAAGACACCCCAAACGCAGGTCGCAAATGTAATGTGTTTGCATGTGCTGGATTGTATGGTACAGTAGTACCATGTGATCTGGTTCCTGTGTGTCTTATAACTATGTGCGGTCTGGCATGCTGAAATTGCACTGCACCTGGAACACGTGAATCACACAGGAATGCACAGTGTGTTCCTGTGTGATTCATGGTGTGAACTGGCCCTGAGTCCTGGAGCCCAATGCCGAAAAAACTTCCACCACCTGCCTCCACTAAATTGCCTGGCAGGGGGGCACTAATGTGGGCACCTGGGGCGATAGCCCTGCATCTCTTGTTTGTCCCCTTAGCAGAAGCCAGCATCTCTGGTTGGGGGGGAGGGGCTAAGAGGATATTGTATGCCCCGTTCTAGCAAGTCCTCTCTCCTCTCAAGATGCCCCCTAGGACATAACAGTATCCTCTTAGACCCCCCCCCAATCACTGCAAGTATTTACTTCCAGCTTTTCTCCCTCATCCTCCTGCTGTGTTTCCTCTCCCCCCCCCCCCACAAGTGACATGTATATTGTGTGTACTCACAGACCTCAGATCAGCACAGAGGAGTAGAGCTGCACGATTCTGGCCAAAATGGGAATCACAATTTTTTTTTTTGCAAATACAGTGTGACATAAAATATTGCAAGAACCACCATTTTATTCTCTAGGGTCTCTACTAAAAATATATATATATATAATGTTTGGGGGTTCTAAGTAATTTTCAAAACAAAATGATTTTAACTTGAAACCAACAAATGTCAGAAAAAGGTTTAGTGTTTAAGTGGTTAAACTTCTCTCATTTACACAGCAAAATGTATTCCTTTGATCTAAAGGACAAATCGTTACAATATTTATACTTAAGTTCCACTGCTAAAGAATGTTGTGATTCTTGGCAGACTGCCCGTTTTTTTCCCCTTTCTTTTGATGGCTGTCAGCTTCAGCAGAGCAGAGAGGATTCTCTGCATAGAAAGAATCGTGAAATACTTTGTCAAGATCGCAAGGAGGAAAAAATTGCGATAATAATTCTTAACGATCAATCATGCAGATCTAGCACAGAGCATGCTTGGCGATGTCTCTCCTCCTCCCTGGCTCCTCCTACATCACAGCCGAGGAGGAGGAGACTGCGGCTTCAGTCTGCTCTGTGAAAGGTGGCCTGTGGGCGGGGAGAGATGTCGGGTGTCGTGCAGAGCAGAGATCGCAGGCAGCCTGTGGGACACCAAACATCCTGCACAAGCTGTGTGGCAGGTGACACTAGCAAGCTCCTGGCAGGCAAGGGATTGAAGCCAAGTGCTGGCTCTTGTTCTGACACTTGGCTCTGCTCCAGGATTCGCCAGGATTCCAGGACATATCCACCAGGCGGTATGGGAATTTACCGCCCCCTTCCACTCTGGCACCCTCAGGCAGCTGCCTAATGCCCTGTACACACGGTTGGACTTTCCGCCGGAAAATGTGTGATAGGACCTTGTTGTCGGAAATTCCGACCGTGTGTGGGCTCCATCACACATTTTCCATCAGAATTTCCTACAGACAAAGTTTGAGAGCTTGCTATAAAATTTTCCGACAAAAAAATCCGTTGTCGGAAATTTCGATCATGTGTATACAAATCCGACACACAAAGTGCTACGCATGCTCAGAATAAATTAAGAGACGAAAGCTATTGGCTACTGCCCCGTTTATAGTCCCGATGTACGTGTTTTACGTCAGCGCGTTCAGAACGATCAGATTTTCCGATAACTTTGTGTGACCGTGTGTATGCAAGACAAGTTTGAGCCAACATCCGTGGGAAAAAATCCTAGGATTTTGTTGTTGGAATGTCCGATCAATGTCCGACCTTGTGTACAGGGCATTACAGTGGTGCTGGCCCTGTGCATATCCATACTGATATAGACTGGGTAATGTGTTAGGAATGAAAGGATGCCACATCAGTAATCAGTAGTTTGTATGGCCCCCCACGTGTTTGTCTGCATGCCCGACAACACCAGGGCATGCTCCTAATGAGACAATGGATGGTGTCCTGGGGTAATACTTCCTAGATCTGGACCAGGGCATCACTGGGCTCCTGAACAGACTGAGGTGCAACCTGGCAGCGTCAGATGGACCGAAACAGAGGTGTTCTATTGGATTTAGGTCAGGTGAGTGTGGGGGGCCATTCAATGGTATCAATTCCTTCATCCTCCAGGAACTGGCTGCATACTCTTGTCACATAAGGCCAGACATTGTCATGCACCAGGAATAACCCAGGACCCACTGCACCAGCGTAGGATCCTACAATGGGTCCAAGGATTTCAGCCCGTTATCCAAAGGCAGCCAAAGTGTCATTGTCTAGCCTGTAGAGGTCTGTGTGTCCCTCCATGGATATGCCTCCCCAGACCATCACTGACCCACCACCAAACCAGTCATGCTGAACGATGTTACAGGCAGATTAACGTTTGGCTTCTGGCTTCTCCAGACCCTTTCACTTCTGTCACATCTGCTCAGGGTGATCCTGCTCTCATCTGTGAAAAGCACAGGGCGCCAGTGGCGGACCTGCAAATTCTGGTGTTCAGGGGGGCAATGATCGGGCTCCGAGGTGCCGGGCAGTGAGCACAGGGCCCACTAGAGGACGTCGGGCCCTCAGGCCACCCTCATGAAGTCTGTTTCTGATTGTTTGGTCATAGACATTCACATTAGTGGCCTGCTGGAGGTAATTTTTCAGGGCTCTGGCAGTGCTCATCCTGTCTCTTCTTGCACAAAGAAGCAGATGCCAGTCCTGCTGATGGGTTAAGGACCTTCTACAGCCCTGTCCAGTTCTCCTAGAGTACCTGCCTGTCTCCTGGAATCTCCTCCATGCTCTTGAGACTGTGCTGGGAGACACAGCAAACCTTCTGGCAATATTGATGTGCCATCCTGGAAGAGTTGGACTGCCTGTGCAACCTCTATGGGGTGCAGGTATCGCCTCATGCTAACAGTAGTGACCCTAGCCAAGTGCAAAACTAGTGAAAAAAAGTCAGAAAAGATGAGTAGGGGGAAAAAAATAGTGGCCTCCACCTGTAAAACCATTCCTGTTTTGGAGGTCGTCTCGTTGTTGCCCATCTAGTGTACCTGCTGTTAATTACATTAACACCAAAGCAGCTGAAACTTAATTAAGGTTGCCACTTAACTGACCAGATCAATATCCCAGGAGTTTAATTGACTTGATGCTATACTCTAATTAAAAAGGGTTCCTGATATATATATATATATATATATATATATATATATATATATATATATATATATATATGTATGTGTGTATGTATGTACATACTTACGTACGTACGTACATACATACATACACACACACATATACACACACGCCGCTTTATTAGGTACACCTTGCTAGTACCTGGTTGGACCCCCTTTTCCCTTCAGAACTGCCTTAATTCTTCGTAGCATAGATTCAACAAGGTGTTGGAAAAAATTTGTCAGAGATTTTGGTCCATATTGACACGATAGCATGATGCTGTTGCTGCAGATTTGTCGGCTGCACAACTATGATGCCAATCTCCTGTTCCACCACATCCTGTGGCGGACCGTCCATTAGGGGCGCCCGGGCGCGCCCCCTCTCTCCGCTCCACCCCCCTATATGCAACAGAAAGATTCATGCAAAGCATGAATCTATTCACGGCCACCCCCTATTCATGCGTCCGGCCCCTTTCAGGTCACCGGGCACATGAATTACAGCAGCAGGTTTTTTTTTTTTTGAAGCACCCGATTAGAGCCAGAGCTCTAATAGACTTCAAAATACAGTAGGCTCGGGTCGCAGAGGATGCGCTCCGATCCCATCCAGGTGTGTTGCAACAGTGAATGAAAATTCGCTGTTGCAACACTGATCCTCCTCCTGGCCAATCAGGAAGCAGGTATGAAACCTGTTTCCCGATTGGCCAAAACGGCAGGTGATCCTATTGGATGCCTAGCACCGGGAGGAGCAGAGAGGAGACGCACCGCAGAAGCTGCTCCAGGAGAAGGCATCGGAGCAGCTTTCCCTGAGCCTGCCACACTTAAGGACAGGGACAGCAAGATGGTCGCATCCAGGGTAAGGACTGACCAGACAGTAGGTGGGGGGGTTTGCTGGGGGTGTTATTGCCACGCCAGGGGGTGTTTGCTGGGGGTGCTAGTGCCGTGCTTCACGCGGGGGGGGGGGGTTGCTGAGGGTGTTAGTGCCGCGCCGGGGGGGGGGGGGGTTTGCTGAGGGTGTTAGTGATGCTCCACTGGCGGCCTGGGGGGGATTGTTTGCCACCAACCGCCACTGACCACATTCCAAAGGTGCTCTATTGGATTGAATCTGGTGAGTGTGGAGGCCATTGGAGTACAGTGACCTCATTGTCATGTTCAAGAAACCAGTGGTGAGAGGATTTGAGCTTTGTGACATGGTGCATTATCCTGCTGGAAGTAGCCATCAGAAAATGGGTGCACTGTAGATATAAAGAAATAGACATGGTCAGCAACAATACTCAGGTAGGTAAGTTTAAACGATGGTCAATTGATACTAAGGGGCCCAAAGTATACCAAGAAAATATCCCCCACACCATTACACCACCACCACCAGCCTGATTTGTTAATACAAAGCAGGATGGATCTATGCTTTCATGCTGTTTATGCCAAATACTGACCCTGAAATCGAGACTCATCAGACCAGGCAACGTTTTTCCAATCTTCTATTAATTCTTCTTCTATTCTAATTTTAGTGAGCCTGTGTGAATTGTAGCCTCAGTTTCCTCTTCTTAGCTGACATGAGTGGCAACTGGTGTGGTCTTCTGCTGCTGTAGCCCATCTGCTTCAGGGTTTGTTGTGGTGTGCATGCAGAGATAGGACACTGCATTCCTTGGTTGTAACCAGTGGTATTTGAGTTACTGTTGCCTTTCTATCATCTCAAATCACTCTGCCCATTCTCCTCTGACATCAACATGCCATTTTTGTAAACACAACTGGCGCTCACTGGATATTTTCTCTTTTTCGAACCATTCTCTGTAAACCCTAGGAGATGGTTGTGTGTGAAAATCCCAGTAGATCAGCAGTTTATGAAATACTCAGACCAACCCGCCTGGCACCAACAACCATGCCCCGCGTTCAGAGTCACTTAAAGGAGAAGTCCAGCTGTAAAGTTGAACCTTGAAATAAAGGACATCAACGCCAATAGAGCTGCATTCGTCTCACATATGGTTTACTCAAGAATATACACTGTACATACAGCGGATCACATCTGGATTGATAGTGATACAGGTTACAGAGCGATACAGACTTTTATAGAAACTCATATCATTACAGTCTTATGTCGGGCAAAAGCCCAAAGTTACACATCACAAATACGTATTTCAAGAAGTATTTCACTCAATATTTCAACACAGTTCTTGGCCAGTGTTCTGAGTTTTCTGGGTTACTTTGACCTGGCTAATTTCAACTGTCAAGTTATTTTTACAGAAAGAAAGAATAATTATTTGGAAGAAATTAATTTGGCTTTTAAACAGGGACTTTCTACGTCAACATCTTTCCCTATCTCATATTCCGAGAATCATTGGCAGAACATTTAGATGTCAACTTGGTCAACCCAGCCACATGTGTTGCAATACCAAAAGAATTCATAAACAGAAAAACAAGTTAAGTGCAAAAATACAATTTCATATTGAAGGGGAACTCTGGATAAATAAAAGATATGGTTCCTATATTTCCTATATCTTCACAGCCCCTCCTGTGTTTAGAATTATTTCGGTATCCCTTTTAAGCTTCTTCTGTATCTTTAGGTTGATCTTCAGGTATACGGATCACCATCTCATGAGCAGTTCTGACTCGAGACCTTAAGGGCTCAGAAGAACCAATATTAGTACCAGCACGTGTGATTATTTTCAAACAACATTTATATAACATTTATAACAATGTATAAAATACCATGTAAAATTCCAGGAAACCATCCTGCAATACCAGAAAACCAGTTGAGAGGATTGAGCCAGGAAAGCCAGCTTTCCCAGTTACCTTCAACCCAAGTAGTTTTGGTATGTTCTTTGCAAAATTTAACCTTCATTTGTTGTACTTTTTCTACATGTGAAATGATGGCATCTTCAGTCTTCGTATCATTTCCGATGTAGTTACAACAAGTAGTTCCCACTATGGCGCATATTCCTCCTTGACTGGCCGTGAGATAATCCAGCACCAGCCGGTGCTGCAAAACCTCCTCCTTGATCATCTTTAATTCTATAGCAAGGGCTATAAAGTTTCTATCATACAGGGCAGTAATGTTATCCATCAAGCCTGCCAAATGAATGATGAAACTGAAAGCCTTTTTAATACAACATCTATTTACCCAAGGAATAGAAAACAATGGTTTAATCTCTCTGTCATGTGATTCAATACTTGTGAAATTATCATCTGTAGGCCTATCAGGAGAATTGTCATTTTTCTCATTAATCTCGGAGTCTTCTTCTTCCTCTTGTCCTCCTGGGATTTCATCTTCACCTGGAGCTGACTGATCAGAGAGATCCCTTTTAATAAGGTGCACTAAGTCTTTTTTAAGAAAGTGTATAGGTATTTTGTGGAGCTATGTTTCTTGAAAGTCATTATCCTCCATATACCAAGTAGCAGGTATGACTCTACCAAAGTAAAAGTTAATGCAGACAGCTGGTTTTCTTAATGGAGCATTTGTGAATAGTAGAAGTGAAATAGCTCTGTCAATCATTGTTCTACTGACTTCACCAAAGTGTACACTGTCCTCCATTTTAGCTAAAGTGCTAGGTATTCCTAACAAAGAGGAGAAAGTCTTATGAGAAATAGGTGCATGTGTGCACATCCAGCAGTTAGTGATATTCAGCTTCTTGGCAGCTTGCATCTGAAACCGGTTCAAGTTGTGACATTTCTTCCATTACAGTAGCATTAAAAAGAAAAGTGTCTTGCATCTTACCCTTTTCTTCCTTGTGTGTCCATTCATATGCCATGACTGTAATCCATACCATCACTCCACCGCAGAGGATAACACTCCAGAGCTTCACATTCATCTTAGGCCCTAGGAGATTCATTCTGCAGTCTTCTTGCTTGCGCACGAGTCAGTGGAGGTGACCTGGAAGGTAAAGGTACAGAACAATTTTTGCCAGTAGCAGACCGGCTTATATTCTCTTTTGGAACCACAGACTTCTTACAGTGTGAACCATGCACCCAATACTTATAGTCTTTCAGCTTCACTGCAGTAGGAGACACAAGAATGACCCGAAATGGTCCTTTCCACTTAGGGGACAAAGTAGTCCGGGGTGTGTGATTCTTGATATACACCCAATCTCCTAACTTTAGTCCATGAGTTCCTTCACTCGTGTCCACAGGTTGTCCTGCTTTCGCTCTGGAAAAAGTATCAGAAAACACATTTGCCAATTTGCAATGTCCATTCATTAAAGTCACTGTCTCTGGCTGCACAAGAGATGAATGCAGTCTCCTGGACGGTCGCCCAAACAATATATCAAAAGGTGACAGTTCATGTTTCTCTTTAGGGGTTGTCCTAAAGGCTATAGGTAACGCTTCTACCCATGTGCTTTGTCCATTAGCAGTTATTTTGGCCAAATACCTCTTCAGGGTTTGATTGCTGCATTCCACCAGGCCACTAGCCTGAGGTCTGTAAGGAGTATGCAATTGCTGTTTCATACCCAAAATATTCACTACTTCTGCCATAAGTTTATTATCGAAATGTGTACCTCTATCTGAGGAAATTATTGACCCTATACCAAACCTTGAGATCAATTCCCTCGACATTTTACCACAGTTCTGGCATCATTTTTGGACGTGGGCCAAGCCTCTGGCCAGTTCAAAAATTGATCAATACAAAAATACTTAAATCGACCACAAGGGGGCATATCCGAGAAGTTAATTTGCACAATTTGAAATGGCTCCTCAGTATGTGGAATATGCTTCATGGGAGTGGGCACTGACTTTCCAATATTATGCATTTGACATATAGTACATTCAGTAACCTTTTTAGCAGCATATGCAGAAAAACCTGGAGCCCACCAATCTCTGGCTACCACCCGACACATCCCTCCTGTTGAGACATGGCAAGGCCCATGGCTCAAAGCAAACAAAGAAGGAAATAATGTTGGAGGAGCAACCAGTCTGTTTTTTAGTTTCCATATACCATCTGCTCCACAAACAGCTCCTTTTGTGGTCCAAAAGGATATATGAGGCGAGCTTGTCTGTTGAGCTGATACAATTTCCAGATCCACTTGAAGATCTGTGAGCAGGAATGTTGGAAGCGCTGTAGTTGGCTCATAAAAATGTATAGCATCTTTAGCATACCTATCAGCCAAAGCATTTCCAAGCGATATACTATCATCTGCTCTGGTATGTGCTTTACATTTAATTACTGCAACTTTAAGAAGCAGCTGGACCGCTGCCAATAATTTAGCAATTAATTCTTTATGTTGTATAGGGGTTTCTACTGCTGACGGATAACCCCTTTCTTGCCAGAGTTGTGCAAAACTATGCCCTATGCTTATAGCAAGGCTGAGTCACTATAAATATTTACAATAGCCCCTTCTGCTTGGGGTTAATAATTTTCTGGCATAAGGAGCAAATCTAAAGTTTCCCTTTACTTCAAGTATATTTTACTCCCATTCCTTCAGTAGTTATAACTATAGTTAGTCCTATATTTATTACTATACCTCTGTCTAGTAGACTGTCAGGGGAGTATGGCGATAAAATAAAAGAACATTTATGACACTGACCTCTCATTCTTACTTATAGAGGTTCAGTAACTTTGACAATAACTACATCATTACTTACCCCAACCAAAATTACCTGCTGATTCGAAGTGGTAACATTGGCATCACATATATTTAACAAACTCTTTGAATCGCCTTTATCTATTAAACACAGAATAGACAAACCATTAACTGACACATCAATCATTGGTTCTGTATTTTGTCCCAAATTCAAGACAGCAAGTTCAGGGAAGCAATGAAATTTTCATTAATCAAGTCACCATACTCCACTATCTGCTGAACTTGAGCCCCCCACTCTTGGGGCATTTGTAACATACATCTTCGTTCTACTAGACTTAGCTCATCTTTCCCTTCTACTTTGAACAGCTTATGCCGCGTACACACGGTCGGACTTTTCGTCTACAAAAGTCAGACAGCCTGTCCGACAGACTTCCGGCAGACTTTCGGCGGACTTGCGGCGGACTTGCGGCATACTTTCTAACGAACGGACTTGCCTACACACGACCACACAAAAGTCCGACGGATTCGTACGTGATGACGTACACTGGACTAAAATAAGGAAGTTCATAGCCAGTAGCCAATAGGTGCCCTAGCGTGGCTTTTTGTCCGTCGGACTAGCACACAGACGAGCGGATTTCGGGGTCCGTCGTAGTTACGACGTAAAGATTTGAAGCATGTTTCAAATCTAAAGTACGTCGGATTTGAGGCTAAAAAAGTACGTTGAAAGTCCGGAGAAGCCCACACACGATCGGATTACCAGCCAGCTTTAGTCCGTCAGCGTCCGTTGGACTTTTGTAGACGAAAAGTCCGACCGTGTGTACGCGGCATAAGACCTATAATTGTAGAATATTAAGGTAAAAACTGTCTACAATATCCCACTAATCCAAGGATTGCTCTCAACTGTTTTAGAGTTGTGGGCATTTGTTGCTTTGCAATTACCTTTTTCCTTTTTGGCTGTCAAATGTTTGATACCTTGGGAGACACAGTGGCCCAGGTATTGTACTTTTAATTTAACCCATTGTACTTTTGCAGCATCTACTTTTTGTCCTATACTGGCTAAAAAATTCATTAAAGAAATAGAATCTTCAGTACAAGCCTGTTAATCAGGGAATGCTATCAAAAGATCATCCACATATTGTACTCATACTGATCCCATGGGTGGCTGCCACTCATCTAATTTATCCTTGAGCGCCTGAGAAAAGCAACTGGGGGAATCATGATACCCCATTGGCAATCTAGTCCAGTTAAGTTGCTTTTTCTCAAACGTGAAGGCTAGCAACCATTGATCATCTGGATGAACAGGAACATTAAAGAAGGCTGAGACAAGATTAATTACAGTAAAGTGAGTTGCTGAAGAAGGTATTGCTGCAAGTATCCTCTCCTGCTTTTATAGGTTTGGGAACTGGATAAATAGTAGTATTAGCTGAACTCTTACAAGGAGTAAGAACACCCTCCTGTAGTAACTTCCCTATTACTGGCTTAGTACCTTCAACTGATTCAGGAAATAAGGGGTATTGCGGTAGTCTAGGTACTGACTAGGGATGAGCTTCGTGTTCGAGTCGAACCCATGTTCGACTCGAACATCGGCTGTTCGACCGTCCGTCGAATTGCGAACGTTATGGGCCGTTCGCGCCAAATTCGTGTGGCGCGTCACGGCCCATAATTCACTGCGGCATCGCAGTGCATTGCTGGCTGATGATTGGCCAAGCATGCACTATGACCCGCATGCTTGGCCAATCACAGCGCCGTCAGTAGAGAGAGCTGTAATTGGCCAAAGCCAGGGTGGCTTTGGCCAATTATGGCTCAGGGGATTTAGTACACGCCCCACACTATATAAGGCCGCCTGCACGGCGGCCCTGTGTAGTGTGTTCCGGTGTGCTGATAGAGAGAGAGACAGACAGTGTCATTTGATTTGAGTTAGATAGATTAGGCTAGATCTGTTCCTGCTATTTACATTTAGTGCAGTGCGTCCTGCTCACAGTGTTCAGCTAGATCCGTTCCTGCTATTTACATTTAGTGCAGTCAGTGCGTCCTGCTCACAGTGTTCAGCTAGATCCGTTCCTGCTATTTACATTTAGTGCAGTGCGTCCTGCTCACAGTGTTCAGCTAGATCTGTTCCTGCTATTTACATTTAGTGCAGTCAGTGCGTCCTGCTCACAGTGTTCAGCTAGATCTGTTCCTGCTATTTACATTTAGTGCAGTCAGTGCGTCCTGCTCACAGTGTTCAGCTAGATCCGTTCCTGCTATTTACATTTAGTGCAGTCAGTGCGTCCTGCTCACAGTGTTCAGCTAGATCCGTTCCTGCTATTTACATTTAGTGCAGTGCGTCCTGCTCACAGTGTTCAGCTAGATCTGTTCCTGCTATTTACATTTAGTGCAGTGCGTCCTGCTCACAGTGTTCAGCTAGATCCGTTCCTGCTATTTACATTTAGTGCAGTCAGTGCGTCCTGCTCACAGTGTTCAGCTAGATCCGTTCCTGCTATTTACATTTAGTGCAGTGCGTCCTGCTCACAGTGTTCAGCTAGATCCCTTCCTGCTATTTACATTTAGTGCAGTCAGTGCGTCCTGCTCACAGTGTTCAGCTAGATCCGTTCCTGCTATTTACATTTAGTGCAGTGCGTCCTGCTCACAGTGTTCAGCTAGATCTGTTCCTGCTATTTACATTTAGTGCAGTGCGTCCTGCTCACAGTGTTCAGCTAGATCTGTTCCTGCTATTTACATTTAGTGCAGTCAGTGCGTCCTGCTCACAGTGTTCAGCTAGATCCGTTCCTGCTATTTACATTTAGTGCAGTGCGTCCTGCTCACAGTGTTCAGCTAGATCCGTTCCTGCTATTTACATTTAGTGCAGTCAGTGCGTCCTGCTCACAGTGTTCAGCTAGATCCGTTCCTGCTATTTACATTTAGTGCAGTGCGTCCTGCTCACAGTGTTCAGCTAGATCTGTTCCTGCTATTTACATTTAGTGCAGTCAGTGCGTCCTGCTCAGTGTTCAGCTAGATCCGTTCCTGCTATTTACATTTAGTGCAGTGCGTCCTGCTCACAGTGTTCAGCTAGATCCGTTCCTGCTATTTACATTTAGTGCAGTCAGTGCGTCCTGCTCACAGTGTTCAGCTAGATCTGTTCCTGCTATTTACATTTAGTGCAGTCAGTGCGTCCTGCTCACAGTGTTCAGCTAGATCCGTTCCTGCTATTTACATTTAGTGCAGTGCGTCCTGCTCACAGTGTTCAGCTAGATCTGTTCCTGCTATTTACATTTAGTGCAGTCAGTGCGTCCTGCTCACAGTGTTCAGCTAGATCCGTTCCTGCTATTTACATTTAGTGCAGTGCGTCCTGCTCACAGTGTTCAGCTAGATCCGTTCCTGCTATTTACATTTAGTGCAGTCAGTGCGTCCTGCTCACAGTGTTCAGCTAGATCTGTTCCTGCTATTTACATTTAGTGCAGTCAGTGCGTCCTGCTCACAGTGTTCAGCTAGATCCGTTCCTGCTATTTACATTTAGTGCAGTGCGTCCTGCTCACAGTGTTCAGCTAGATCCGTTCCTGTTATCTTCCTACTGACAGGCAGGCTTGTCTGGTTACAGTATATAAAGCTACCTGAAGAAAATTACAGGTGTTCTATCCCAGCTTAGTGCAGCTACAGGCCATTAGTATGTCTGGAAGGCCAAGAAGGAGAGGCAGACAGTCACAAGCCAATAAGAGAGGGCAAGCAGGCTCTGTGTCTAGTGCTGGTCGTGGAGACGGTGCATCCTCATCAGCACGTGGCCATGGGACACGCTTGGCCTTTTTTTCGGCAGCTGGCCGTGTTGAGTCGCAACATGCGGAAGACTTGGTCGAGTGGATGACCAAGCCGTCCTCATCCTCCTCATCCTCTCTCACCCATGCCCAGGGTGCTTTGTCTGGCAAAGCAGCGGCCTCTTCCCTCAGCTCAATGTCATCAGTGACTCCTTCCCTAGCTCCACCATGTCCTCCTGAGGATTCCCTCGAACTGTTTGACCACAGTGTTGGGTACATGCTCCAGGAGGATGCCCAGCGTTTGGAAGGCTCTGATGATGATACTGAGCTCGATGAAGGCAGTAACATGAGCACGGACAGAGGGGGTGCCCAAGAAGGACAGCAATCTGGCAGTCATGCTCCCCCTGCTGCAGCATACTGCCAGGTTTGCTCCAGTGATGAGGAGGGAGGGGATGATGAGGTCACTGACTCAACGTGGGTGCCTGATAGGAGAGAGGAGGAGGAGGATGAGGAGGAGGCGGCACATCACCAACGAGGCAGGATGCCCTCCAGGGGCCAGCCTAAGGGCAGCACATTGACTGCATCACACCCCAAAGCTCCACATGTGCAGGGCGCTGCAGTCTCTGCGCGTTATTCAAAAAGTTCTTTGGTGTGGGCCTTTTTTGAGACGAGTGCATCAGATCGCACCGCTGCTATTTGCAACATATGTCTCAAGCGTATCTCGCGTGGCCAAAACATCTCCCGCTTGGGTACCACATGCTTGACCAGACATATGTTGACCTGCCATGCAGTTCGTTGGCAAGCATATCTAAAATACCCACACCAAAGAACAAATAGGATCTCTCCTTGCTCCTCATCAGCTGAGATTTCCAACCCCACTAGACCTTCAGTCCTCTCTGAGACCTGCAGTGAGAGGAATGAAGGTGTAGAATTAGGTGTGTCACAGCCAAGTACTTGTGGGCAATCTGCTTTTGGTACACCGACGTCAGATTGTACCAGGCAAATTTCCCTGCCCCAGCTGCTGCACCGCCGAAAGAAGTTTGCTCCCAGCCATCCACATGCCCAGCGGTTGAATGCTAGCTTGGCAAAATTGCTAGCACTTCAACTGCTGCCTTTTCAGTTGGTAGACTCTGCCCCCTTCCGTGAGTTTGTGGAATGTGGGGTTCCTCAGTGGCAGGTACCCAAACGCCACTTTTTCTCACGGAAGGCGATTCCGGCTCTCTACCGGCATGTGGAAGGCAATGTCCATGCCTCGCTGGACAGGGCGGTCAGCGGTAAGGTGCATATTACCGCTGACTCATGGTCCAGCAGGCATGGACAGGGACGTTACCTAAGTTTCACGGCGCATTGGGTGACTCTGCTGGCAGCTGGGAAGGATGCAGGACAAGGTGCAGTAGTGTTGGAGGTTGTTCCGCCACCACGCCTCCAAAATGCTGATTGTGACACACCTCTCTCCTCCACCCCCTCTTCTTCTTCTTCCTCCATGGCCTCTTCCTCGGAACCAGCGGTGCTCCGTAGGCGTTCAAGGGGCTACGCAAGTACGCAGGCCAAAAGATGCCATGCGGTGCTTGAGCTGGTGTGCTTGGGGGACAGGAGCCACACTGGGGCAGAGGTTCTGTCAGCTCTGCAGGGGCAGGTTCAGAGGTGGTTGACGCCACGCCAACTTAAGGCAGGAATGGTGGTTTGCGACAATGGCACCAACCTCCTCTCTGCCCTCCGACAGGGACAACTGACCCATGTGCCCTGTTTGGCTCACGTCCTTAACTTGGTGGTGCAGCGGTTCTTGGGCAGGTACCCGGGCTTACAGGATGTCCTGAGGCAGGCCAGGAAAGTCTGTGTGCATTTCCGCCGGTCATATAATGCCAGTGCTCGGCTGACGGACCTCCAAAAGGAGTTTAACCTGCCCAAGAACCGCCTAATCTGTGACATGCCCACCAGGTGGAACTCAACGTTGGCCATGCTGCAGCGGCTGCACACGCAGCAGAGGGCCATCAATGAGTACCTGTGCGACTATGGCACCAGGACAGGGTCAGGGGACCTTGGTTTTTTTTCCCCACGCCAGTGGGCCATGATCAGGGATGCATGCACTGTCCTGTCACCATTCGAGGAGGCCACGAGGATGGTGAGCACTGACAGTGCATGCATCAGTGACACTGTCCCCCTTGTCCACCTGTTGGAGCACACGCTGCGTGGAATAATGGACAGGGCACTTGAGGCAGAACAGAGGCAGGAAGAGGAGGACTTCCTTAGCTCTCAAGGCCCCCTTTATCCAGACAGTGTTCCTGCGTGCCCGCTGATCACACAGGAAGAGGACGAGGAGGAGGAGGAGGAGGAAGATTGTGTCAGTATGGAGGTGGAGCCTGGCACTCAGCATCAGCAGTCTTTAAGGGATCAGTCCCAAGGAACACATGGACTTGTACGTGGCTGGGAGGAGGTGGCTGCGGACGTTGTTGTCCTTAGTGACCCAGAGGACTCCGGACCGAATGCCTCAGCAAACCTACGCTGCATGGCCTCCCTGATCCTGCAAAGCCTGCGTAAGGATCCTCGTATTCGTGGTATCAAGGAGAAGGACCAATACTGGCTGGCAACCCTCCTTGATCCACGTTACAAGGGTAAGGTTGCGGACCTTATCTTGCCATCGCAGAGGGAGCAGAGGATGAAACATCTTCGGGAGGCCTTGCAGAAAGGTCTGTGCAACGCGTTCCCAGAGACTGGGAGGTTACAAACTCCTGTTTCTGGACAACGTGTTGCTGAGGCTTCGGTCAGTCAAAGAAGGAGCGGTGGAGAAGGTGGCCGTCTGACCGATGCGTTCAGACAATTTTTTGGTCCGCAGCCCCAAGGTATGATCGGTTCCAGCAACCATCGCCAGCGTCTGTTTTACATGGTGCAGGAATACCTAGGGGCAAGATCAGACTTGGACACCTTTCCCACCGAAAATCCTCTGGGTTACTGGGTCTTGAGGATGGATCACTGGCCAGAGCTTGCACAGTATGCAATTGAGCTACTGGCCTGTCCTGCATCCAGCGTTCTTTCGGAACGCACATTCAGTGCTGCTGGAGGCGTGGTAACCGATCACAGGGTGCGTCTGTCCACCGACTCGGTCGATCGGCTGACCTTCATAAAAATGAATCAGTCTTGGATCACCACCAGCTACCAAGCACCTGATGCTGATGTAACCGAATAATTTTTTTTGAAATCTCAGATCCCTTCAAAGACTGCCTATGCTGATGCTGAGTGACTATCCCTGAGTAATTATCCTCTTCCTCCTCAATCATCACGCTGATAGCTTGTAAGAACATTTTTGGTTCTGGGCGCCACCACCAGTGCCTAAGGCACAATTTTTCAGCCCCTGTTTAACAGGGGCGTGTAATTACAATTTTTGATGTAATACTTTGCAGCAGGGCTCGTTCCTGCATTCCAACTAGAGTGTCTGTGAGGGGTTGCAGTGTTGTGGCACCAGCACCAGTGCCTAAGGCCCAATTTTTCTGCCCCTGTCTAACAGGGGCGTGTAATTACAATTTTTGATGCAATACTTTGCAGCAGGGCTCGTTCCTGCATTCCAACTAGAGTGTCTGTGAGGGGTTGCAGTGTTGTGGCACCAGCACCAGTGCCTAAGGCCCAATTTTTCTGCCCCTGTCTAACAGGGGCGTGTAATTACAATTTTTGATGCAATACTTTGCAGCAGGGCTCGTTCCTGCATTCCAACTAGAGTGTCTGTGAGGGGTTGCAGTGTTGTGGCACCAGCACCAGTGCCTAAGGCCCAATTTTTCTGCCCCTGTCTAACAGGGGCGTGTAATTACAATTTTTGATGCAATACTTTGCAGCAGGGCTCGTTCCTGCGTTCCAACTAGAGTGTCTGTGAGGGGTTGCAGTGTTGTGGCACCAGCACCAGTGCCTAAGGCCCAATTTTTCTGCCCCTGTCTAACAGGGGCGTGTAATTACAATTTTTGATGCAATACTTTGCAGCAGGGCTCGTTCCTGCGTTCCAACTAGAGTGTCTGTGAGGGGTTGCAGTGTTGTGGCACCAGCACCAGTGCCTAAGGCCTAATTTTTCAGCTCCTGTTCAACAGGGGCATGTAATTACAATTCTTGATCTAATATTTCACAGCAGGGCCCTGTGAGGGCTTACAGTGTTGTGGCCACAGCAACACCTAAGGCCCAAATTTCTGCTGAGTATATAGGGCAGGACCCTACTTTCAAACATCTAACTTACAAACGACTCCTACTTGCAAACGGAAGGAGACAACAGGAAGTGAGATGAAATCTACCCCTAGGAAGGGAAATTCTCTCCTGTAAGAGTTAATATGGGAAAACAATTTCTCCTTTCCACTGATGCTTTCCAATCCTTGTTCCACAAAAAAACCCAAATTTTCAAAAAACATTTTTCATTGGGACAAAAAAGTGAGGTGAAATCTTCTGAAGAGGAGGAAAGACAGCAAAACAAATGTCACAGGGGTGATAACCCTTCCCTATGTTTTCCAAAAAGCTTAAAAAAGATTTTTTGGCTGGAGCTAAACACGTTAAAAATGTACCCGTTCAAAATTACAAAGAGATTCTACTTAACAACAAACCTACAGTCCCTGTCTTGTTTGCACCGCCTGTATACTGCTGTTCAGAGTATATAGGGCCTTTCCTTATTTTAATTTGGGTGCGGGGTTCCCCTTAATATCCATACAGGACCCAAAGGGCCTGGTAATGGACTGGGGGGGTACCCATGCCGTTTGTCTCACTGATTTTCATCCATATTGCCATGACCCGACATGACATTAAACCCGCAAGCAGTTTTAAATGAGATTTTTTCCTTTAAAAATGACATTTGGTGCAGGGACTGTTCTAAACATGGGAAACACGCGTCACTTTACAGGCATACTATAGACACCCCCCAGGTACGATATTTAAAGGAATATTTCACTTTTTTTTTTTTACTTTAAGCATCATTAAAATCACTGCTCCCGAAAAAACGGCCGTTTTTAAAAGTTTTTTTTGCATTGATACATGTCCCCTGGGGTAGGACCCGGGTCCCCAAACCCTTTTTCGGACAATACCATGCAAATTAGCCTTTAAAATGAGCACTTTTGATTTCGAACGTTCGAGTCCCATAGACGTCAATGGGGTTCTAACGTTCGTGCGAACTTTCGGTCCGTTCGCGGGTTCTGGTGCGAACCGAACCGGGGGGTGTTCGGCTCATCCCTAGTACTGACAATGTAGGGTCTCTATTTAACCGTAGCAACTTTCATAAGGTAAGGAGTGTTTACTCCTGTTACCCATATAGAAGGGTTAATTTTTTGTTTGGCCTCTTCTGGAATTCCTCCCTCCATATCAGCTACTAATAAAGGCATGAACAACAGATCAGTTGCTTCTTCTTTTAACCTATGCGGTATTTCAATAACAGTTTTATCCGGAGATAATGCAATTGTTACCCCCATTTTTGAAAGTAGATCTCTTCCTAATAAATTACAGGGGGAATGTGGAGACAATACAATTGAGTGTTCTGTTGAATGCTCTCCCAATGTCACCGGTATAGATTGCGTAACCCTTGCTGAGATTATATTATTACTTACTCCAACCAAAGAAACTCTTTCATTGGAAAGTGGTATGTTAGGATCAAAGACATTTAAAAGAGACCGTGAAGCCCCTGTGTCTATGAGTCCACACAAATCAATACCGTTTACATTTATTTCAACCATTGGCTCATCAATAGAATCAACTTCAATTACAGCTAAAGCTTGATAAAATGTGTTATCTATACTGTCACCACATCCCAGCTTATCCTAGCGCTCCCTACAGTCCTTGGCTATATGCCCACTCAATCCACACTTGTAACAAGTGGGGAGGGCACGAGGCTGCAGGGTTGGGAGCCTTACTCTATTTAGGATGATTTGTTGGTATCGGGACTGAATTCTAGGGTTAATGCGCTGTCCCTCATTTTGTCTCCAATTGCCACACTTTTGCCGTGGCGCCCCATAATTAGAGATATATATCACTCCCGAAGGTGGGTAAGGGGGGGGCGTTACCGGTACACCCTAAGGTGTTACCTGTACTGTAGATACTGGTACCCCCTTGGGCTCTGGGACTTTTTCCTTAACCTCTGGTAGTTGTATATTCATCATTTTTGTTTTCTTCTTTTCTACCATGTCTTTCCTTTTTTTTTTCAACACTTCGTAAGCTATTTCAACTAATTCAGGGGCAGATTTCTTTCTCCATCCCATTGTATGAAGCTTTATTTCTTCCCCACAACATTCCATCCACCAATGCATTCACCAACTCTGCTCGCTTCATATCACTTTCATCATCTGGAATCCAATCACTATGCTCCTGAATAGTATCTTTGAATCTATTTCAGTAATCTAATGCCGCGTACACACGGTCGGACTTTCTATCCTACTTGGTCCGGCACACTTTCCGACGGACTTTGTCCGCCAGGTGCACCGGACTTTAAAACGGACGGACTTGCCCACACACGCCGGGACTTTCCGGCGGGCTAAGTCCGCCCGTCTTTCCGACGGACTTTCGCCGGAGTTCCGGCGGACTTTCAGAATGAACGGACTTGCCCACACACGGCCAAGTCCGTTCATTTTGAACGTGACTCAGGTGCGACGGGACCAGAAAAGGATGTCAATCTTGCCGCTTTTATCGGCGAGATTGACACCTTGCGAGCCCCGTCGCGGGGCATACCAGGCCCTTAGGTCAGGTATGGATTATAAAGGGAACCCCGCTACGCCGAAAAAACGGCGTGGGGTCCCCCCTAAAATCCATACCAGACCCCGATCCGAGCACGCAGCCTGGCCGGTCAGGAAAGGGGGTGGGGACGAGCGAGCGCCCCCCCCCCTCCTGAACCGTACCAGGCCGCATGCCCTCAACATGGGGGGGTGGGTGCTTTGGGGGAGGGGGGCGCCCTGCGGGCCCCCCCCACCTCAAAGCACCTTGTCCCCATGTTGATGAGGACAAGGGCCTCTTCCCGACAACCCTGGCCGTTGGTTGTCGGGGTCTGCGGGCGGGGGCTTATCGGAATCTGGGAGCCCCCTTTAATAAGGGGGCCCCCAGATCCCGGCCCCCCACCCTATGTAAATGAGTATGGGGTACATGGTACCCCTACCCATTTACCTAGGAAAAAAGTGTAAGTAATAAAACACACTACACAGGTTTTTAAAATATTTTATTAAACAGCTCCAGGGGGGGGATCTTCCTCCGGCTTCGGGGGTCTTCTTCCGGCTTCGGGGGTCCCTCCGCTTCATCTTCTCCCGGCGTCCGGTTGGTTCTTCTCCGCTCTCTTCTCCCGGTGTTCCAGTTCTTCGGCCGGCTCCTCTGCTGTGTTCAGGTAGCTCTCTTGCCAGCAGAGGTCCGGACTTCTGAGCTGCTGGGCTTCTTCTCTTCTCTTCTCTTCTCTTCCCCCAGATGTTGACACGACGCTCTCTCCGGCTGGACTGGTCTCCGAGGACTGCGTTGTGACTTATATAGGCGGAGACCCCGCCCCCATATGATGTCACAGTCCCTGGGCATGCTGGGACTGTGACGTTTTAGGGGGCGTGGTCGACCCCCGAAGCCGGAGGAAGATCCCCCCCCCGGAGCTGTTTAATAAAATATTTTAAAAACCTGTGTAGTGTGTTTTATTACTTACACTTTTTTCCTAGGTAAATGGGTAGGGGTACCATGTACCCCATACTCATTTACATAGGGTGGGGGCCGGGATCTGGGGGCCCCCTTATTAAAGGGGGCTCCCAGATTCCGATAAGCCCCCGCCCGCAGACCCCGACAACCAACGGCCAGGGTTGTCGGGAAGAGGCCCTTGTCCTCATCAACATGGGGACAAGGTGCTTTGAGGTGGGGGGGGCCCGCAGGGCGCCCCCCTCCCCCAAAGCACCCACCCCCCCCATGTTGAGGGCATGCGGCCTGGTACGGTTCAGGAGGGGGGGGGGGGGCGCTCGCTCGTCCCCACCCCCTTTCCTGACCGGCCAGGCTGCGTGCTCGGATCGGGGTCTGGTATGGATTTTAGGGGGGACCCCACGCCGTTTTTTCGGCGTAGCGGGGTTCCCTTTATAATCCATACCAGACCTAAGGGCCTGGTATGCTCCGCGCTCGCCGCAATAGGAAAATTAGTTTTTCCTATTGCAGCAAGCGCGAGATGCAATACCCTGCCCTCGTGTCGTATCTGGTCCGTCGGACCAGCATACACACGAGCGGGCTTTCCGTCGGACCAGCACACACACGAGCGGACTTTCCGCCCGAAACTGAGTCCGACGGAAAGATTTAAAGCTTGTTTCAAATCTAGGTCCGGCGGGCTTTTGGGAAAAAGTCCGCCGGAAAAGTCCGTCGCCGCCTACACACGGGCGGATTGTCCGGCACACTCTGGTCCGCCGGACCAAGTATGCCGGAAAGTCCGACCGTGTGTACGCGGCATAACACATCCTCACCTTTCTTTTGAACAACATCCATCAATGCTTGCATATCTTGCAAATACATTCCATACATACACATACTTTTCTGACACTGCTCAATCAATCAAGATTCACATATCATATATGTAGCTTGTTGCGTTTTCTCTATCCACATCAACTTTTTATACCACTTCTTTTGACATTTCTCTAAGTTGGGCAGATCAACAACAATTGCTCTAATCTCATTAGGTTTCCAGGGGACATAAACTTTTCCTAGTCTTGCGGTGTAATTACCCTGGTCATCTTCCTCCCCCGGTAAAGCCACCTCTCTCAAGGGCATTTGTTCGAACGGTTCTAATTTGGATTTAAAATACTCCTTTGTCCTTTGTCTATCTTCTGGGGTACGCTGGGGTAGTAATCCCATCCGCTTCACCTGTTGCCTAGTTAATACAGGCGAGGCATGATCTCTATAACTCCCTGCTGGAGGAGTATTAGTACTTAATTTACTTAATTTATTAAATTTTGCTAAGGCATCTACTCTTGCTGGAGTGTACTGCCACAGTTCCCCATCTTTTTCAAATGTCATTGTACCATCTACATCATAGAATGGTTCCTCTCTACGGTAATGTGGGGAATACTGTTTATTAACAAGTTTACCTATGAGTCTGCAGAAGGGGAGTTTCTGTCATAATACTTGGAGTGGCCTGCTGATAACCAGACGCCTCTCCTATATCCCCATTAGCTGACTCCCCTCCTGTAGTCTCCACTTGCTATACCATAGGTGCAGATGCTCCTAATAATTCCCTTCTTATTGAGTCATAAGGGGAAGCCCAAGCATTGGACATCTCATCCTCATTATCTACATGTAAAGCAGCTTTCTCTGAGCTCATTTTATAGGGGAGTTTATATCTTTACTGGATACTTCTTTCCAGGCTGCTAAACATTCAATCTCCCCACAATCAGACCTTTTAAAAAGCAGTTTAAACAATACATCAATTTCAGGTGTATCAAGGGACCCCTCTGGCGGCCATTCAGATGGGTCCTCTTCATACTCCTTTCTTGTTAGTTTACACCATTTTACCATTTTACATAATGTTTCAGGGCATCTGGGTCTCCACTCACCATCATTTTGATGATAGGAGCACTTGGTTGCAATTTAACAATACTTAGCCCTGTTGCTTTTGCTATTTTCAATAACTTTTTTTCCTTTTTTGTTAACCCAAATGTATTCATGACAGGCAAAACATTTTTTCCCATATTTATCACAATTTCTCATTAGTCTCTTTAGAAATGACAATAATTTGGAACTCCGGGACTGAGAGCTCCACCGTTTAACATTATGGCTGTGTACCAGCAGCCCAGTACATAAGTTGAGATATCTCGCTCGTTCTACTCTCAGAAGGACGTCTCCTTTCTGAGTGGTAATAGGCTAGTCCCTATCTAGACTCCCTATCCCAGAGAACACACAGCAGGTCATTCACCCATTTGTGGATATCCGCTGAAGGCAATACCAATCTGCCTTAGGACCACAAACGTTCAAAAAACACCATTCACCCATTTGTGGATATCCGCTGAAGGCAATACCAATCTGCCTTAGGACCACAAACGTTTATACAAAAAAAATTCAACACACCACCAACTTCTACTCACTATTCAGAAATTGTGGTACCTGCACTTATACATCCCTTCATAAAATATATATACATTGTCATTTCTGGAGACAAGGAGAAAAAGGCAAGCGCTTAAAATGATCAATACTTAGCATGCTTTAAATTATAATAGGTACCTTTAACATTCTTTAGTAACCATACAGAGACAAGTATGCAGGCAAAATCAAAATAGGAAACGTGTTACCTTCTGTGGCTGCACTCCCCCAACCGACCCCTCCACACCGCACAGAAAAGACAGTATTTATCATGAGAAAATAAAAGTTTTCACACCTGAGGCCTCATTGCTGCTGTCTGTCCCGGAGAGGGTGGAGAGCCGGTGGTGGAGATGCAAACAAGAAGAAACGTCAGGGGGTCACCAAATGTAAAGTTGAACCTTGAAATAAAGGACATCAACGCCAATAGAGCTGCATTCGTCTCACATATGGTTTACTCAAGAAAATACACTGTACATACAGCGGATCACATCTGGATTGATAGTGATACAGGTTACAGAGCGATACAGACTTTTATAGAAACTCATATCATTACAGTCTTATGTCGGGCAAAAGCCCAAAGTTACACATCACAAATACGTATTTCAAGAAGTATTTCACTCAATATTTCAACACAGTTCTTGGCCAGTGTTCTGAGTTTTCTGGGTTACTTTGACCTGGCTAATTTCAACTGTCAAGTTATTTTGACAGAAAGAAAGAATAATTATTTGGAAGAAATTAATTTGGCTTTTAAACAGGGACTTTCTACGTCAACATCTTTCCCTATCTCATATTCCGAGAATCATTGGCAGAACATTTAGATGTCAACTTGGTCAACCCAGCCACATGTGTTGCAATACCAAAAGAATTCATAAACAGAAAAACAAGTTAAGTGCAAAAATACAATTTCATATTGAAGGGGAACTCTGGATAAATAAAAGATATGGTTCCTATATTTCCTATATCTTCACACAGCCAAAGCTCGTTTGGCTGGACTTCTTCTATGGATCACAGGAGTGGAGATCGTTTTGCACTCCTGTGACCCGTTTTCAGCAGAGAGTGGGCTGAAGTCTGCTCTCTGCTGACGTCACCAATGTCAGTCCAGGTACTGCGTCATCCCGAACAATGGGAGTCTGGATCCGCCAGGTGCCTGGACTTACACACGTCTCAGCCTCTCAGCGAGCTGCTGAGAGGCTGAGATGGCTGCTCCCCGCCCCTCCACAGCTCAGCGCTCCAATGAGCATGGAGGGAGAAGAGCAGAGAGCTGTGACTTACAGTCTACAGCTCTCTGCTCAGGGAACTGTGAGAATCGAGCTATCCATGGTGTTCGATCGCTCGGTTCTCAGCGTAGAAGCGACTGGGGGACCGATGCTGCATCCACCTAGGTAAGTATTAATCAGGAAAAAACTGAGTTATGCCCCGAACACACGGTCGGACTTTCCGACGGAAAATGTGCAATCGGAGTTAGTTATCGGAAATTCCGACCGTGTGTGGGCTCCATCTGACATTTTCCATCGGATTTTCCGACACACAGAGTTTGAGAGCAGGCTATAAAGTTTTCCGACAACAAAATCCGATCGCGTCAATTCCGACCGTGTGTGGACAATTCCGACGCACAAAGTGCCACGCATGCTCAGAAGAAATTCCGAGACGGAACAGCTCTGTCTGGTAAAATTAGCGTTCAGAATGGATATAGCACTTTCGTCAGGCTGCAATGTTTAAAATAGTTTAATGCAGCGCACTCTCTTCTTCTTTATAATGCTAGAAGAATGAAGTAGTTTTGCTGCTTATATTCACACAGACTTCTTACAAACTTCTTTCTTTATTATTTATCGTGATTCCCTCAATATATTTTGTCTTTTTTTCAAGGCTGATCTTTTTTTTTTTTTTTTTACTCCAGAATATTTTGCTGTGTGTTTTGTGTGTCAAGTTACCCCTACACCATTATTATCTTATTATTTAATCTCAAGGAGATTGCTTGGTGTTGGTGTCCCTTGTTAATTTCACATTGTATTTTTGAAATGTACCTGAATCCTCACAAACAAACTGTCCTTTTTGAGAGAAAACACACATAGGCGAGTATAATTGAAACAAAAATTAAGGGCCCATAACCAAACAAAGAGGGAGGCAACGCTGGATAAACATCATAAATTGGCGAAGCCTTTGACCCCCAGGGCCCACATCAATTATTTTACATCAAAATTGGTGGCCTGAGGAGTCCATATGTAAGGGAGTGCAGTCTGGTCCAGAAGTCCCAGAGATCATGAAAGCAGCAGATGGCATGTATGTCCCCAGGCTGTGGTACTACAAGAGGCTGCATATTTTGCCAGACCAGACTAAACCCAGGTCATCACTCTCTGGTCTTCCTTCCACGCTTCCTTCCTGGCTGTGGCTCTGGTGTTGGAGGGGTGGCAGGAGGAGGAGGAGGACTATGGGTGAGGTGACAAATGTGGGTTGCACATGTGAGTTGGCCCCTCAACCCCTTATTTAGAGCTTCCAAAATTAAAAACTCACATAGGAGTCATTGGCCCTCCTCCATCTGCATCATTTTGCATGCAGTTATAGAAGCAAAGTTCTCCTCCACACTGTGGGGTGTTCTGAGGGCCTCAGTAGCCTTCCAAAATAGGCCTATGGCAGCATCCTCCAGGTTACTCCTCTTCCTGACACTTTGTCTTTGAAGGCGGAGGGTAGGGACCTGGGTATCAGGCAGCCTGCTTGGCCCAGCCACCTCCTGGCTGAGACTTCCCTGTGTATGAAAAAGGGACATTGTTTTAGTTTTTGCTTCATCAATCACAATCAGAAATTAGTACTCCAAACTAACATCTATTTAACATCATTGATTGGACAACCAGGTATATTTAGAAGAATGCTATACCTGGCTCCAGCTGGGCTCCTCCACATGTTGCTGCCTGGAAGGCCCAGGTTGGACATCAGAAGCCTCAGCTGGGGGGGAAGGAAGCGTAGAGAATGCTGGCCTGAGTTCAGTCTGACCTGCCAGAAAATGCAGCCTGTCATAGTACCACAGCCTGGGGACATAAATGTCATCTGTTGCTCCTGATCTCTGGGAATCCTGGACCTTCTTGTGCTCCCTTAGATAAGTGCTCCTCAGGCCACCAATTAGGATCTTCAAATAGGTGATGTCTGCCGTGGGGATCACCGACTTCACAAATTGCAGCAAATTATCCAGTGCTGCCTTCCTCTTTGTTTGGTTCTTATATTCAGGGTGGTTTATCTGCCACAGACAGGGCAGCTCCCTGAACATATCTATGAAGATTGGCATAAAGTCATGATCCTTCAAGATATCCATTTTAACTGCAAGACACAAAACAAGACAAACGCTAATGTCAGCCTAAAGTCCTCTAAACTTGTCCAAATACAGTCCTCAATCTAGAAGCAGTATAGGCCCAATTGTAAATCTTACCTTCGTTATCACGATCAGCGTTTCCGTTACTCCTTCCTCCGCTCACAGATCGTACGTACTACACACGCGTGTTATGCTTTATAGACACTGCGCATGCGTGAAACTCTGCCCGCCCCTGACATTCTTTCTAGTCTATTCCCCGCCCCTTCTCGTTTGTCGCAGTGGGGAAGAGCACATGGCGGAGACAGAGCAGGTGTCTGATAATTACACCAACGAGGAGGAGGAGGAGGAAAGCCCGGAGCCTGAAATGTCCCGATCCAGAAGGAGACGATTTAAGGCATCAAATATGTCCTTTGTGGAGATGGTGGAGATGGTCGACATACTGAAGAAGGCCAACTATGACGGGAAATATGGACCTTACCCCAACCCCAATGTCAGAAAGGCCAAGATCATGGCGAAAGTGGTCAAGAGTCTGCACCGGAATTTCGGGGTACAACGATCCAAGGATCAGCTCTGGAAGCGGTGGTCTGACCTCAAAATCAGGGAGCACGAGCAGTACAGAAGAATCAGGAGAGTGCTGCAAAAAAGTAAGTAGTTGTCCTGTGTTCCTATTCTTTATTTTAATTACGTTCGTGCTGTTCCATGTGCTTTTCTTAACTGTTGTACAGTTTAAAATGGCAACTTTCATGTTCATGGGCACATTATTCGTTCGCATGAAACATTGTTCGTTCGGGCTAGAAATCACCATTGTTTTGGCCATATGCATTTGAATACATTTTTTAGGGCCTACTTCTCTTAAAATAATTTTGTTGTGTAGGTGGGTTTGTAACTAGAATGTAATGCAAACAAGATTCTGTGTAAGGAGAGGACACTCAGCAGCTGTTTACACATGTGGACGCTGGAGCACCAGTGTGGACACAAGAACACCCTTTTTATTAGGGGGCCCCATACAGGTACTCCAGTGTATACTATAGGGGTAACTCCATCTGTGAAGCTTGTACAAAACAGGTAAGTATTCAAGCTTGACAAAGGACAAAAATATTTCTTCATCTTGGAGCTCTGACCAAACGGACAATTGTACCCCACTTCCAAGCAATGTTTCATATTCCTATTTATGCCATCAAATATCTGTGTGCTAAGTATACCGATTTTTTTTCTACATAGGGGAGAAAAGACTCGGAGGACACCCCTCATCCGAGGAGACCACAGACCCCCCACCTCAGGAAGAAGTGGAGACCCACCGAAGACAACAGGAGGAGGAGGAGGAAGGCAATGTGGTGGAAATTGTCACCACAACAGGTGAGTGTCTGCGACCACAGGCTCAGGTAAGAGATGGATGCTGGCATATATATAATACATGGTGTAATTTTGTTTCTATGTTTTTAGGTGATCGTGATGTTGTGGATCCAGGTCATTTCACCTCTGAAAGTGCACAGATCATGATCAGGGAGATTATGGGGTGTAATAGGGTGTAAAAACATCCAGAAAAACATCAATGATGTTCAACAAAAAATGAAGAACATCATTGATGTTTTAGGGAGAGTTTAAAACCCCTCCAAATCCCTTCCCTTTTTTGTGTTTTTTGGTATCGAAAAATGACTATAATTTTTAACATATTCAAGAAAAGCCAAATTTTGAAGATGCACACAGTGTGTCAACATGTGCTATCTGCCATCACGGGAGATCAGTGTATGCGTTTTGGGGTTGCAACCCCTTTCTCAATAATAAAGTAGCTGGGAGGAAGGGGTTGCACCCCCAAAACACGTCCCTTGATCCCCCATGATAGCAGCTAGCACATGTTGACATTCAGAAATTTGTGTGCATCTTCAAAATTTGGCTTTCCCAGGGGTGACTTCACCCCATCTGAACGAAATATCAAACACAGTTTACAGATACTCATGTCTGATATTGCCTTCAATTTATTTAAAAGTTGAACTTTGTAAGTTCCAGATTTGTGTCTTTCTTGTTGGTTTTAAACATGCCTGTTTTACCTTAAATGGACATTTCTACTTTTAGTAATGTGACCCAAAAAATTGTTATACAACAAACATGTTGGTTTGTTTTAAAAACCTTTTCTAAATGCACATGTGATTGTGCTGGTATTAAAAAGATTGACAATCAAGAATGTGTGGATTATTGTTTCAACGCTCCTAAACTTTTGTTGTGCTCAAATTGGTGTTTTCTGTGACAATGGGGGTTATTTCCTAAGGGAAAATCCACTTTGCACTACAAGTGCAGTTTCAGTGCAGTTTCAAGTGCACTTGTAGTGCAAAGTGTCTTTTCCTTTAGTAAATAACACCCAACAGTGCTTTGTAATGTTACACAATCATGCCATTTTCAGGACTCACCACATTTCTGTCAGGGTCAGTTAAAAGAAACACAAGCAGTAAATGTCACCAAAAATTTTAGTAGTTAAAATGATTTTTTTATTTAAAAAATGTTTCAGGCATTGTCTGGCATATTGATGGCCCCCCCACCCGCAAAGTAATCAAGATATCTAAGATGGACCTCACGTGCACTCAGGGGGGGCAAGCCAGGGCGGCCACTTTCAAGCGCCGTCAGGGTTGGTTCATTATGAATTCCGGCCTCAGGCCCAACTGAGGCAGCATAGCTGGGAGAATTTTGCCTTAAAAAGTTGTGTAGAACACAGCACGCCAGGATAATATGATTCAGTTTGCACTCCGCCATGTGTATGGGTGTAAGAAATAGGCGGAACTGGCTGGCCATGATTCCAAATGTGTTCTTCACCACTCTTCTGGCTCTGGCCAGCCGGTAATTAAAAACCCTCTGGTCCGGGGTGAGGGTCCTCATAGGGAATGGCCGCATAAGATGGTCTCCCAGCGCAAACGCTTCATCCGCAACGAAGACGAATGGGAGTCCTTCCACATTGTCTTCTGGAGGTGGCAAGTCCAAGCTGCCATTCTGGAGACGCCTGTAGAACTCTGTCTGGGTGATGACTCCACCATCGGACATCCGGCCATTCTTCCCCACGTCCACATACAGGAACTCATAAGTAGCCGACACCACCGCCAACATCACAATACTATTGAACCCCCTGTAGTTGTAATAGTATGACCCCAAGTTGGGTGGTGGGACGACGTGGACGTGTTTCCTATCAATTACCCCTATGCAGTTAGGAAACTCCCACCGCTGGGCAAAGTGGGAGGCCACAGTCTGCCATTCCTGTGGCGTGGAAGGAAACTGTGGAGTCAAACAAGAAAAAAAAATAATCATTTTGCACCCAAACAGGGAAAGCAGATTAGACACAAACATTCTTGGCCAACATCAGTATAACATTTATTTTAGGGAGTTTTGAAAGACCAAGGTATAAGGTCCACCTATCAGATTCCCCCTCCCCCCTTCTCATGGGCCATTTCGAACATTTAAGGGGGGGGGGATCTTTTGGACAGGTAACCCTCTCCACTTCATTGAGAGATGAATGCCTAAATAATGTGGATTACTTTGGCCAGCCCCTCCTTACTTACACTATTGACAGCCCACTGGACAGGTTAGAAGTGTCATAATACAAAGATCAAAATACACACTGTACACATTTTAGCACATTTGGACATTCTGCTATTACCTATCAAGATAATAATAGTATACCAAAAATGTAAACAGTACCATTTGAAAGTATACAGGCAGGCCCTTTCACTACATGCTTTGGGGAATTCATCCATAAATCTGGCCACAAAAGAGATGGCTATAGTGTGTATGGGTTTGGCAAAGTCAGCAGATAGATGATTGAAGATAGATAGCTAATTGGTATCAGCTGACTTAGCAGTTGGGGGGAGGGAGGGTTCCAAATGATTTGGGGACCCAAAAAAAAAAAGCCTCTGGAACTCGTCCTGAATTTAAAGCACAAATCACATTTTGACACATTTTAGGGGGTATTTAGGGTAAAGCACTACTATGGAGCTGATAAAATACATTGTTAAGTGACTACATGAGGTGAATATAGGGCCAGGAGACCATGCTGGGGAGGGAAGTGAAGGCAAATATGTATGAAGGGCAAAAAAAAAAATTACATAAAAATCCAGCATGCATGAGTACAAAGGGGACATTCACAGCATATTACAATCATGGTCATTAGGGAATGAGGAAAGAAATACAATATATTAACAAACATTATATACTATAAAATGTGATGTTAAAGGATAAAAATCTTACCTTAATATACTCCTTCTGCAGGACCTGGATGATGGCAGAACAGGTCTCTGGGATAATGATCCCCAGAGCCTGGGTGGAGATGCCTGTCGAGAACTTCAAGTTCCTGCAGGCTTCTCCCCGTCGCCAAGTACCGCAGGGTGGTGACTAGCCTCTGCTCTGGAGTGATAGCTTGCCTCATGCAGGTATTGTCAGGGAAATAGGCTAGCAAACCAGCACAGGCAAGGCCGCGCTAACGCGCATCAACGCACACGGGTGTGCAATGTTTCTACTAGGCGGACGTCTGGCACCACATTCGGACGTATGCACGTGCGTAGCAACATCGCGATGTTACGAACGCACGAACGGAACGGTGTGCGTACGACGTGATACTACACCTTGTCTATTTAAACGTCCCACTGGTGGTGCCACATTGCTGGATTATCGTCAGCTCTTCCTGTGTTCCTGTGATTGTGTTTCCTGTTTTCCTGACTTCCTGTTGTCCTGACTTCCTGTGTACCGACCCGGCTTGTTATCGACTCCTCTGGACCTCCTGGCTTATTCAACCGGCTTGCTTCTGACTCTCCCTGCCTGCTTCCTGCATCTGACCCCGGCTTGGCTAAACGGACTCCGCATTCCTCTGTCTCCTGTACCTGGACTTGTCGCTTTGATTCTCGGACTGCTTACTGTGTTTGACCCCCTGGCCTGGCTTCTGATTTTCCTATTGGACTTCCATTGGTCCCCTCCTTGGATCCTAAGCACGTTGCCTCTACGGACTTTCTCTATCAAGCCACCAACACCGGCTCCTACTTCCAGGCAACCCGTGCTTCTGTGAGCACCACATCCCTGTACCATATTCAGGGTTGTGCTGCACTCGGCCGCAAGGGGAGCCCTCTCAGCAACTCGGTCTCCTACCAAGGTCCTGACAGTATAATCCAGCCATGTCAGAGACCGACGGAGGTGACTCCCCGATGAAGGCCATTCTCCAGCAAATCACGGCCTTTACCCCAGTCATTCAGAAGCTTCAGGAGGAATACTTCCGGTTGGAGGAACGTCTGCAGCACCTACCTGAGTCATCCTCCTCCTCGGTTCAAGGTCCACCTCCAGCGGCAGCTGCTGGGATCATGGTCCATCCAGAACCACGTGTTCCAACGCCAGAATGTTTCTGTGGCGATCGAAGAAAATTTAGGTCTTTTAAAAACTCCTGCTACTTATACTTCGACTTGCAACCACAGACTTTTTTCAGTGAAACAGTCAAGGTGGGGTTCACTATCTCCCTATTACGTGGTGAGCCACAGACCTGGGCCCATGGCCTGTTGGAACAAAGCAGCCCCTCCATCAACACTATGGATCAGTTCTTTGAAGTCATGGCTCGGTTATATGATGATCCCCTACGGGTAGCCACTGCCGAAGCAAATCTACATTCCCTCCGTCAGGGTCAGCGCCCTGCGGAGGACTATACAGTGGAGTTCCGCACATGGTCCATGGATTCTGGTTGGAATGAGGCAGCATTAAAATACCAATATCGAATGGGGTTATCAGAGGGCCTCAAGGATGAGTTAGCCAGGTTACAGGGTCCGGTCACACTTGAAGATCTCATCCAGTTAACTATTCAGCTTGACAGACGTTTACGGGAACGTCAGGGTGAACGTGACCAGGCCTCTTGCTCCACTCGGAACCTGCCCCAAGTTCAGTCTGCATCAGCTCCCTTACAAATCGGCATGTTCCATCCAGCATTAACTCCTGGGGTGAGACTTTATCGCCGGCAAGCGAGACTTTGCTTCTACTGCGGGGAATCAGGACATTTCATAGATTACTGCCCCATAAGACCAAGAAAATCGACCCTCCGTACTCACCTTCAAGTATCCAGGTCTTCCTCTGCCCATATCTCACTTCCTGTTACATTGCTAGTGGCAGGTAGGGAGATCCACCTCCAAGCAATACTGGATTCCGGGGCGTGTAGTTGCTTCTTGGACTTGGCCTTGGCTAAAGATCTAGCTATTCCGTTAAACTATAAGGAACAGAGGCTAACAGTTCATCTGGCTGACGGCTCCTTGCCAAGCTCGGGTCATGTCACCCAGGAAACCATACCTATTCTTACCACTACCAATTCTGGTCATCAGGAGTTTCTCAGATTTGATGTCTTAAGTTCCCCTATGTTCCCGGTCATCCTGGGAATCCCATGGCTACAAGCACACAATCCTCAGATTGACTGGTCCAAGAAGGAGGTACTCCTTACATCTCCCTATTGCCAACAACATTGTTTGACCCCCAAATTCCAGGACTTTTCCAGTTGCCTGACTGTACAATCCACACCGAGTCCGGATCCTAATGTACCAGCAGCTTACCTGGAATTTCTTGATGTCTTTGATAAAAAGAAAGCAGACACCTTACCGCCACACCGTCCTTACGACTGCCCCATCGAGTTACTACCAGGAGCTACTATTCCTTTTGGTCGTATATTCCCCCTCTCCGAGACTGAGCTTGAGACCTTGAGACAATATATTGATGAGAATCTTGAAAAAGGTTTTATCCGTCCTTCTTCTTCCCCTGCTGGTGCCGGAATCTTCTTCGTTGAGAAGAAGGACAAGACACTGAGACCATGTGTGGACTACAGGGAGTTAAACAAAATTACCCTTAAGAACCGCTACCCACTCCCGCTAATCCCTGAGCTTTTTCAAAGGTTCCGCACAGCACACATCTTTACCAAACTCGACCTCCGTGGTGCCTATAATCTCGTCCGCATCCGAGAGGGGGACGAGTGGAAAACGGCTTTCAGAACAAGATTTGGACATTTTGAGTACCTAGTCATGCCGTTTGGGTTGTGCAATGCCCCGGCGACCTTTCAGCATTTCATAAATGACATCTTCCGGGAACATTTAGATCATTTTGTTGTTGTCTACCTTGACGACATTCTTATTTTTTCTGCCACTCTGGAACTCCATAGAATACACGTGAAGAAGGTACTGAGCATCCTCAGAACCCATGGGTTATTCGTCAAATCTGAAAAGTGCGATTTCGAAAAAACTTCAATTCAATTCCTGGGTCTTATCATCACCACAGGTGGAATCGCCATGGATCCTCAAAAAGTAAAGTCCATCCTTGATTGGCCGGCCCCTTCTGACAAGAAGGGTGTACAGAGATTCATTGGCTTCGCCAACTTCTACAGAAGGTTTATAAAGAATTTCTCCACCATTGTAGCACCTATTACTCAGACAACCCGCCAACATACCAAGTTTAAGTGGTCAGCAGCAGCACAGTCCGCCTTCGATCAGCTTAAGACCTTCTTCACTTCTGCCCCAATTCTGCAACACCCTGACCCTGCTCTACCCTATGTCCTGGAAGTCGACGCCTCAGAAGTCGCCACAGGGGCGATTCTATCTCAGCGTCAGGGTCCCAAAGCACTGCTGCATCCCGTGGCCTTTTCCTCACGGAAAATGAGCCCTCCTGAGAGGAATTACGATGTGGGGGATCGGGAACTTTTGGCAATCAAGACAGCTCTCGAGGAATGGAGGTATCTCCTGGAAGGTGCCACTCATCCCATCCTGATTTTTACGGACCACAAGAACTTAGAATATCTCCGTACGGCCAAACGCCTAAGACCCCGACAGGCTCGATGGGCACTATTTTTCTCTCGGTTTAATTTTCACTTAACCTATCGCCCAGGGTCGAAGAATGGAAAGGCAGACGCCTTATCCCGGATGTTTCCGGACACTCCTGAAGAAATTGCACCTAGTACAATTTTGTCTCCCCAAAACTTCCTACTGATCCAACCCGACCTAAGATCCTCTATTGAGCAGGCCTCTAGTCAGTGTACTGAAGCGGAAGTCTCTTCCCTAAGAAGCCAAGAGGGACTCCTATGGCACCAAGATAAGATTTTCGTTCCCCAGCAAGCCAGATTACAAGTATTGAAGACCTTTCATGACCATCAGCTAGCTGGTCATTTTGGGGTTCGAAAAACAACTGAGCTAGTTCAGCGGTCCCTATGGTGGCCCACTTTGAAACTTGATTGTAAAACCTATGTCGGCTCCTGCATCATCTGCCAACGGAACAAAGGATCCAACGCCAGGTCTTGGGGCTTGTTAAGACCATTGCCAGTCCCAGAACAACCATGGAGGAAGATTTCCATGGACTTTATCGTGGATTTACCCCCCTCAGAAGGATTTACTACCATCTTGGTGGTAGTAGACCGCCTGTCCAAAATGGCGCATTTTTTACCTATGAAAGGTACCCCCTCTGCCTTAGATACAGCAAAAATCTTTATTAAGGAAATTGTTCGACTACACGGATTACCAAATAACATCGTATCAGATAGAGGGGTACAATTTACTTCTAGGTTTTGGAGAAACCTCTGCAAATTACTTTCTATTGAAATGTGTTTGTCCACAGCTTACCACCCACAGAGTAACGGTCAGACCGAAAGGACCAACCAAACGCTGGAACAGTATCTGCGGTGCTTCTGTTCCTTTTCTCAAGATGACTGGATTCAACTATTACCTTGTGCAGAATTTGCTTATAATAACTCAACACACACTTCTACCAACCAATCACCCTTCTGGGCGAATTACGGCTTCCACCCCTCATTCCTACCCAACGTCATTCCGGAATCTTCAGTACCGGCGGTTCAGGACAGAGTGGATTTCATCCATAATAATTATCAGACACTCCAGGATACCATGAAGAAGGCCCAAGAAGAATATAAGAAGCAGTACGATAGGAAGGGAAGAGCGAGCCCTACCTTTAAGATAGGGGACAAGGTCTGGCTCTCATCTATAAATCTCAAGCTACCATGCCCATCTCGGAAATTGGGACCCAAGTTCCTGGGTCCTTTCGAGATCAAACGCGAAATCAACCCTGTAGCCTTTGAACTCACTTTACCCGAATCTTTCAAGATCCATCCTGTTTTTCATGTGTCACTTCTTAAACATGTTGTTTCTAGTCCTTTTCCAGGGAGAGAAGAAGTGCCCCCACCTCCGGTCCAGGTTGGAGATGAAGCAGAATTTGAAGTTGAATCTATCCTTGACTGTCGTCGGAGAGGTAGGACAATTCAATTTCTAGTCAAGTGGAAGGGGTATTCTGCAGAAGAAAACTCTTGGGAGCCCGCAAGTTATGTACACGCTCCTAGGCTAATTCAGAGATTTCGCAGTAGGTATCCCGAAAAATGGGCACGTTTAGGCATCCGGAGGCTGCCCCTTGGGGGGGGGAACTGTCAGGGAAATAGGCTAGCAAACCAGCACAGGCAAGGCCGCGCTAACGCGCATCAACGCACACGGGTGTGCAATGTTTCTACTAGGCGGACGTCTGGCACCACATTCGGACGTATGCACGTGCGTAGCAACATCGCGATGTTACGAACGCACGAACGGAACGGTGTGCGTACGACGTGATACTACACCTTGTCTATTTAAACGTCCCACTGGTGGTGCCACATTGCTGGATTATCGTCAGCTCTTCCTGTGTTCCTGTGATTGTGTTTCCTGTTTTCCTGACTTCCTGTTGTCCTGACTTCCTGTGTACCGACCCGGCTTGTTATCGACTCCTCTGGACCTCCTGGCTTATTCAACCGGCTTGCTTCTGACTCTCCCTGCCTGCTTCCTGCATCTGACCCCGGCTTGGCTAAACGGACTCCGCATTCCTCTGTCTCCTGTACCTGGACTTGTCGCTTTGATTCTCGGACTGCTTACTGTGTTTGACCCCCTGGCCTGGCTTCTGATTTTCCTATTGGACTTCCATTGGTCCCCTCCTTGGATCCTAAGCACGTTGCCTCTACGGACTTTCTCTATCAAGCCACCAACACCGGCTCCTACTTCCAGGCAACCCGTGCTTCTGTGAGCACCACATCCCTGTACCATATTCAGGGTTGTGCTGCACTCGGCCGCAAGGGGAGCCCTCTCAGCAACTCGGTCTCCTACCAAGGTCCTGACAGGTATCCTGCCTGCTGATATAGGGGGTCAGCAAAGCCAATAAACGGTGAAATACGGGGTCCGTCAACCTGAGAAAGTTCCTGAAATCATCAGGATTATTCTCACGGATCTCACAGAGCAAAGGCATGTGACAGAATTGGTCACGCTGGAGCAACCAATTCTTGGTCCATGAACTCCTCCCCACCCTGTTCATGGACTGGACTTGTGTCAAGGTAAGGACCCCAACACCAAGCCCCCGCACAGCACGAACTCTACGAGGAGTACGTATACGCAACATGGCTAGAAAACGGTCGGCTGCTCAGAACAAAGTAACAGAACGCACTGAAGAACAGCAAGGCCTGTGAAGAGCGACCTGAAAAACAGCAACGAGCGGACAAGATCGCACAGAATAATCCAATACAAACTGACTGCACGCACTGAAGAGCATATACAAACCTACAAGCACAAACTGAACAGCAGAAAACGATCTGAAAACCACGAGTCTGAAAAAGCGCGAATTGTCTCTCACCAAACTTTTACTAACACGAGATTAGCAAAAGGAGCCCAAAGGGTGCCGCGCTTGGTTCAGAACTGCCCTTTTCTAGTCTCGTCATATGTGGTGTACGTCACCACGTTCTTGCCGATCGGAAATTCCGACAACTTTGTGAGACCGTGTGTATGCAAGACAAGTTTGAGCCAACATCCGTCGGAAAAAATCCATGGATTTTGTTGTCAGAATGTCCGATCAATGTCCGATCATGTGTACAGGGCATTAGGCTTACCGGTAACTCTTTTTCTAGGAGTCTTCAAGGACAGCCCCTGAGATATAGGGCTCCTCCCTCTGGGACAGGAAACACGTATACCCAATTAATTTAAAAGGTGGTCCTCCAGGCCTCCTTCCTCAGTTTAACCATGAAGTACCGGAAGGCTCTGAAAGATATAACACACTAACACAACGTCAGTACATGCCTCCAACACCAGTTAAAAGAAAACACCGGGTGGGAAACCAAGCTATCCTGGAAGAAAAAGAGTTACCAGTAAGTCTAACTCCAGTTTTCTCTTCTCGTCTTCCAGGACAGCCTCTGAGATGATAAGCAAGAAACTTACTTTGTCAGGGCGGGACCACTGTCTGGAGGACCTTTCGTCCAAATGTCTGCTCTTTATCAGACAATAAATCCAGACGGTAATGTCTAGCAAATGTAGAGTAGCTGGACCATGTTGCTGTCTTGCAGATGTCCTCCGGAGAGGCACCGGCCCTCTCTGCCCAAGAAACTGAGACTGCCCTGGTAGAATGTGCCTTAACTAATGGTGCTTGCATCCCTTCTAACTCATAAGCCTTTTTAATCACCAATCTTATCCATCTAGCAATGGAGGACTTAGATGCCTTATAATCTTTGTGAGCCCCCGCAAAATTAACAAAAAGAGAATCTGACTTCCTGAAGCTTCTAATGGCTTCCAGATAGATGTTAAATGAAGCCTTTTATTTTAATAAACTCAAAGATTCTTCCTCATCAGCCTCTGAGGTGGAAAAAAATGTTGGTAAGACAATGTCCTGTGTTCTATGAAACGTAGATACTACCTTAGGGTGAAACTAGGGTCTGTCTTGAGTACGATCCTATCCTCCAAAATCAACAAAAATGGCTCCCGAAAAGAGGGAGCCTGCAAATTACTGATAGCTATAAAAAAAAAGGTTTTATGTACCATCCATTTCAGCATTGATTTATCCAGGCGTTCGAAGGGACTACTGGTAAGAGTCCTGAGGACCAAGGATAGATCCCAGGTGGGGCAGGCCCTCGCCCTCACCGGCCTGGACCTCGCCAGGGCCTTGAAAAAATTCTTAACAAATTGATCCTGCTGAAGCGAGGTCTGAAGGAAAACACTTAAGGCAGCGGCCTGAACCTTCAAGGTACTAAGAGAAAGACCCAGTTCTAGACCTGCCTGAAGGAAATCCAGGACTGCGGGAATTCCAGGATGTTCCAGCCCCTGCTCCTCCAACCAGGAACTAAACCTTTTCCATACTTTGGCATAAATTACCCTGGTTACCGGCTTACGGCACTCCAGAAGAGTTTTAATCACTCTCTGAAAATCTCTGAGACCTCAACACCTGTTCCTCAGATACCAGGCTGTTAGTCTGAGGTTCTCTATTTGCAGGTGTAGAATAGGACCCTGAGAAATCAAGTCCTCCCTGACCGGAAGGGTTAAGGGAGGATGAATGGCCAGTCTCTTCAGATTGGTAAACCAAGGTCTCCTTGGCCACAAAGGTGCTACTAGGATGAGGTCTGTCGATTCTGCCAAAAACTTTTGGAGAACAGCGGCTATCAGCCTCACTCTGAGGCAAAGAGGTCCACCTCCGGCTGTCCCCAAAATCACACAATCTCCCCGAACACATCCATGTTGAGTGACCATTCATCCTGACTTATACGCTGATGGCTGAGAAAATCCGCCAGCGAATTTTGAGCACCTTTTAGATGAATGGCTGACAATTAGGACAGGTTTACCTCGGCCCAACACAGAATCCTGTTTGCTATAGGCTGCAGAGCGGGGCTCCTGGTCCCCCCCTGCTTGTTCACATATGTGACAGCTGCCGCATTGTCTGTCCTTACCTGTAGGTGCTGTCCATCTATCCGGGACTGAAAAGTCTCTATAGCCCTTAGAAGAAGCTCCCTCTGATTTGAAGATCGACAGGCCTCTACTGGTGACCAGGCCCTCCTTTCAGGTGAGCACCCCAGCCCAACGCACTGGTGTCGGTTGTTACCACTATGGTTTGTTGTAGGTCGGGTCCAGGACAAACCCTTGTCCAGATTGTGATGAGCCATCACAATGACCTCTTGACTTTGGATGATAGGGGCATAGCTTGATCTAGGCTCTGCTTCTTGCCATCCCAGTAACGCAGCATGAGACTCTGCAGAGGGCGCTGATGAAGTCTTGCCCAAGGTACCACTGGGAAACAGGACATCATAAGACCCAGCACCCAGCACCCTCATGACTCTCTCTGATCAGGGCTACCTGATTGGTTTGAAGCTGGGCTACTGCCTGATCCACTTTCTGGATCTTCTCCCTGGAGAGAAATACCTTCATCTTCACTGAAGAGATTTTGTACCCCAAATACAGGACCTCCTGTACCGGGGTCAGCTGGGACTTGTCCTGGTTGATTAACCACCCGAGAGATAGAAGGAAACTCTGTGCTTCCTGCAAGTCTCTCTCTAGTTGTTGGGAAGAGTGGGCAACAAACAGGAGATCGTCCAGGTAGGGGATCACCGTAATAGCCCTGACCCTCATCGGGGCTAGAGCCTCTGCCAGATCCTTCGTGAAGATTCTCGGCGCAGAAGACAGTCCGACAGGTAGTGCCTGGAACTGGAAGTGCAGAACCTCCGAATTTACTCTGGCTGCCAACCTGAGGAATTTTTGAAAGTCCTGATGTATTGGGATGTGCAAGTAAGCATCCCTGAGGTCTATTGTGGTCATGTGGCAACCTGGAAACAGGAGATTGGTTATTGTAAAGATCGACTCCATCCTGAATCGTTTGTATCTCACAAATTTGTTCAGGGGGTGGAGATTCAGAATTAATCTGAACTTTCCTGATGGTTTCTTTACAACAAAGACATGGGAATATACTCCCTGGCCAGGCTCCTTCTGGGGTACCCGAATGAGGACCTTCTGATCCACTAAATCCGCCAACAATAGTCCCAGAGCTTTCGCTTTTGCTCGGTCTCTGGGTAACTTAAAAGTTTGAGGGGGGAACCGAATCGAACTCCAATTTGTAACCGTTCTTTATGATATCTAGTATGAACAGACTTGACGTTGAAGTGGTCCATTGTGAGACGAACTCCCCCAGTCTCCCTCCCACTGGGACGCAGGAGTCACTGGGGTTTTGCGGTGGCTTAAGGAGGATTAAATAGGATTCCTCCTCTACCACGCCCCTTGTGACCCTTCCAATGTTTGTTGGGCCTGCTGCCTGGGGCCTCGAAAAAAGCGTTTGCCCTCGATTTTCTTCTTCTTTTCAGGAAATGCTTTTTTCCTATCCTGAGTACATTCCAGCACCTCCTGGAGGCCAGGCCCAAACAGGTGGTCACCTGAAAAGGGTAACCCACAAAGCTTAAGCTTTGAGGCGGCATCGCCCGTCCAGGTTTTTAGCCACACAGCCCTTCTAGCTGCATTCACTAGTGCGGCTGACCTAGCCGCCAACTTTACTGATTCCGCAGAGGCATCTGCCAGAAAGCCAGCTGCCTTAAATAATAACAGAAACGATTTTAAAAGCTGTTGCCTAGACATGCCAGCCAAAATGTGGGACTGTAATTGCGTTAACCAACATTCCAGATTTATGGCCACGCAAGTAGCTCCAAGGGCTGGTTTCAGTCCAATTGACGAGGCATCCCAAGCCCTCTTAAGCAGTACGTGACCGCTTTTATCCATGGGATCTCTAAGAGACCCCAGGTCATCAAAGGCCAAATCTGTCTTTTTAGAGACCTTGGCTAACGGTGCATCTAGCTTAGGAATTTTATTCCAGGGATGAGAAGCATCTGCTTTCAAAAGGGAACCTCCACTTGAGGCTACCTGAAGAAAACGGCCTCTTTTCCGGCTGCTCCCACTCCAGCAAAATCGACTCGATCAGAGATTTATGCACGGGGAATACCTTGGTCTTATGTGCACTGGAACCTTGGTACATAAGGTCGTGCTTAGAGAGTTGAACCTGCTCCTCATGGATTTCCAAGGCGTCATAGATCGCCTTTAGAAGATCTCCCACATCGTTCAGAGACAATTTATATCTGGACCCCCTAGAGGAATCATCCTCCCCCCTCAGAGTCGGATGCTGAACCCGCTGGAGAGGAGGCTAGCAACCTAGGTACCCTCTTCCTATCCCCCTCATCCTGCTGACTAGGCCCAGAAAGGGAAGGCATACTCATTGCCCGGGATAGGGATGAAGAGGGACCCTGCATCCGATCCATCATTCCCTTGAAAGACTGGAATGTGAATGCAATCTCGTCCTTACATAAACGTCAGGATCTTGTGACACGCTGCCACGGAATCATCCTTGACCAAACTGCTGACACACTCGGGGCAAAGTGGCTTTTCCCAATTGGCGCCTAGCTTAGTCCCACATACTGCACATTTTTTCCTAGGCGGCTGTATCTGAATCCTATCTTGGGCTTTGACCTAAAAGCCCAAAAAAAAGACAAACAATCTCTTATTAGTTTGCGGCCCTGACCCCCACCACCACCACTGTGTGGAATAAGCCTAGGAGGTGCCCAGCCCATCACCATAGGTTCCCCACCCAGGGAGGGAATTTTTAAGTTCCAAAGGACCCTGACCCCCCACTGTAAGCAATGGTCTACCCTCACCACGCTTACCTGAGAGGTGCTGGAGCCTGCTGAACCGGAGTCAACCTGTGTCGCTGTACCCTCCATGGTCTCTGGTGTTTGCTTAGTCTTTGAGCCTTTTTCACCTCTCCTTCTCCTCTGCGCACAGGAGACTGAAACCATGTCTCGCGGCACCCCCCGATTACACGGTTCCACTAAAAGTACGCCCTTGTCACTTCCTCCTGCTGGAACGCAGAAGCCCCGCCCCCTCAAGCCACGCGCTGGAACCGGAAGAAACCGGAGATGTTACCAGCATGGTCAGCCGAGTGTCTCCCTCCCAGCGCCTAACAGGACACAGGTAACACTCGTAGGGTATGGGAGGCGGGATCTGTAGCCACATTGGGGTCATGCTCTCCCTGAGCAAAATGGCAGCGGTGATCTTCAGTGGCCCTCTCTTCCCAGGCAGGACAGAGGGGTGCTGCAGGCAGAGGCTAGTCCATGCCAGGGGCTCTCCCAGGACAGCCCTGAGATATGGAGCTCCCCTTAAGTTTTTAACAAGCTCCTTCCCGTCCGGCAGGAAACACAAAAAATTATGATGCTCAATTTGAACTTTGGAAAGTCGTCTTCACCACGTCTAGATGCCTAAATGCATTGAGTTGCCTTCAGCTTTTGTGACTTCTACAATCCTTGTATACAAACCTTAGCTTATATATATATATATATATATATATATATATATATATATAAAAATATATATATATACATATATACATACATATATATATATATATATACATACATATATATACATACATACATATATATATATTTATATATAAATAAAATGAATGAGAAAACACAATGTAACTATTGTAAAAATCTTTATTTTACAAAGATAAAAAGCAGTAGTGACAGGTTATTTTCTTTTCACTATTCACAAATTACTTCAACAATTAAGTTACTACATAGCCACAGTGAGGTCACCCATGTTTTCTTGGTTGCCTGAACTAAATATTATACTGGTAATTTACTATTAGACGAGAACTACAATCAGAAGGCTGACAATCAAAATTTAGCTCATACTGTTTCATGTTATGTTGCTCTTTCTCAGTGTGGCTGCAGCAGCACACCATCAGAGTGGAGGTTGCAATCTAAAAATGATCTACTTATGGTATTAGGTTTTTAGTTGATGGGGATAGAATTGGAAAGTGTGTAGTAGCTTACCTAGAAAATAAAGGTTAAGGCATTTTTATGTCAGTTTGGTGCCCCAAAAACAAAGCATACACTGCTTTTCTTTTTTTTTCATGTGAGCATTTGTGTTTTTTTTTAATATTGCACAAACAAAGAAATATATTGAATAAATACTGTCAAGTTTGATTTAAAAAATTAATAACCGTATAACAAATGAACCATTTTAGCAGACTGAAGAACTTTGGGGGGTAGACAGGTTTTGTAAGGGGTAGTTGGTCCTGTTCCTGAATTCACTGAGGATCAGCCATATCTGGCCTTATGGATGCCAGCCAGAGGGCTGTTTGGATGAAGACAAGAAAAACGCCCCAGCGTCCAAATTGGGAAAAAATTTTGATATGAGGTGTAGCTGGTAGCACAGCTCTTGTTAAACACACCTGATATATTCTCCTAGGCAGAAAAATATATATAAGAATATAAGTAATACAAATAGTAATAGGTGAGTTTCCACTATAATAACATTTATATGTAAAGCTGTAAATATGCAACGTATCCTAAAAGGCTCGTTAAGGACTGAGCTTGATTCAAATACCCATGTCATTAAAATATCTGTTCATCTTAAAGCCACAATGATCCAACCAGAAATGGGATGGGGTACCTGTCAAATTCATGTAACCCCTCCCCCCCAATCCCCTACCCCCCACCAAAAGTGCCAAAAATTGAAGAGGGGGCATAAAGCGCTTTAACAAACGTGTGAACAGAAGACGAGACCGCCTTGCAAATCTGATGCTGAAAAGCCCATGCAGCACTAATAGATCTGCTACAGTGAGCCTTAAAGTGGAAGAAAAGTCAAAACCTAACTAATCTACACCCACCCCCATTCTAAGCTCATTCTAAGCCCATTCTATCTACCCTGTAAAAGGAAATATGCCTGTATTTACCTACTCTGAAGTTACTCCAGTCCGATCACCTGACCACATCCCAGCGCTAGCTTTAGTGTAGAGGAGGAACAGCCAACAACTGATGCCCCATAGTAAATCTATCGGTGACGCCATCGCACAGGTTCTGCAACCATTGTCGTGATCTCTCTTCTACAGAGATAGAGAAAGACAGACGGGGACACCCTTGCAGGAACCTTAAAATGTTACTAAACCCACAACAGTAAAATCTGTCTGTTGTATATGCAGAATAGCATGCTTGTTATACTCACTGTGGAACTTAAGGGGTTAATCCTCTGTATTGTGTAAAGAGGCTCTTTGATCCTTATGGACAGATCCTCCCCCTCCTGCAGGGTCTCTCTAAGCAAGGCCAGATAAGACACAGTGAGGGTAGTAAAGCTGCAAATGCTCAGTCTGGTCTCTATTGCTGGAGAGAACAGTTCCTTTTAGAGCTGAACTTTTCAGGTCACATAATATTGACATCACACATTTGGGTGTGTATACAGATCCTAAATGACAGCCCAGACCTTCCCTCCTTCTCCATGCGCAGTAACTAAAAAAGAACACAGTGGGTGGAATGTCACATCTTGATTGATGATCTGCCTCCCATAACAGCATGAGGACAGTCTATAGTGGAAATCTCCTCCTACTTGAACACTCAGCACTAGGGCAAAACCTGCAGTTTATCACGTGACCATGGTATACAGACCAGCCAAAAAGGTATACAGTGGCAGCATTTTAATATAAAAAGAAGATTTATAAGCTGTGGGCATTGCGGGGGGGGGGATGAACTATTTTCATATTACTGGGTTTAGTAACACTTTAAGCAGGGGCATCGGGAGGGGGTGGCTAGACGTGGCTGAAGCCCCGAATGTGCCCCCGAAAAGCCCCGAGCCTCAGGCATGCAGCTCTTCATTACAAGCCCCGAGCGGCGAGCGCCAGGACCGATCTGATCCCGAGCGCCGCCGAATTTGGCCGAGTTTGGCCGAGTGCCGTAGCAGGTCCCGCCTTCTGGAGCCTGCACCGCCTATGATGGACATACCCCTGGTCCAATGCTGGGACCGCGGGACGTGTGACGTCCATCATAGGCGCTGCAGGCTCCAGAGGGCGGGAATTACAATGCGGCCGCCGCGCCACTGTAAGATCCTCGATCAGCGCTCGGGCGGCCCGCTCTCCTCTCCTCCTCGGGTCATCCTCCTCTGACTGTCTGACTGACTGCCTGGCTGCTGTGACACCGCACACCACGGCTGAGCTGAGGTAGGTCAGACAGTGTATGTGGGTCAGGCAGGTCAGTGTAGGTAAATGTCAGTGTAGGTAAATGTCAGTGTAGGTAGGTCAGTGTAGGTAAATGTCAGTGTAGGTAGGTCAGTGTAGGTAAATGTCAGTGTATGTAAATGTCAGTGTAGGTAGGTCAGTGTAGGTAGGTCACTACAGTCAGTGTAGGTAGGTCAGTGTAGGTAGGTCACTACAGTCAGTGTAGGTAAATGTCAGTGTAGGTAGGTCAGTGTAGGTAAATGTCAGTGTATGTAAATGTCAGTGTAGGTAGGTCACTACGGTCAGTGTAGGTAAATGTCAGTGTAGGTAGGTCACTACGGTCAGTGTAGGTAGGTCACTACGGTCAGTGTAGGTAAATGTCAGTGTAGGTAGGTCAGTGTAGGTAAATGTCAGTGTAGGTAGGTCAGTGTAGGTAGGTCACTATGGTCAGTGTAGGTAAATGTCAGTGTAGGTAGGTCACTACGGTCAGTGTAGGTAAATGTCAGTGTAGGTAGGTCACTACGGTCAGTGTATGTAAATGTCAGTGTAGGTAGGTCAGTGTAGGTAGGTCACTACGGTCAGTGAATGTAAATGTCAGTGTATGTAGGTCAGTGTAAGTAGGTCAGTGTAGGTAGGTCAGTGTAGGTAAATGTCAGTGTAGGTAGGTCACTACGGTCAGTGTAGGTAGGTCACTACGGTCAGTGTAGGTATGTCACTACGGTCAGTGCAGGTAGGTCAGTGAATGTAAATGTCAGTGTTCACTACGGTCAGTGCAGGTAGGTCAGTGAATGTAAATGTCAGTGTAGGTAGGTCAGTGTTCACTACCGTCAGTGTATGTAGGTCAGGTAGGTCACGGCCCAGCCAAAAAAAAAAAAAAAGGCCTGCATCACGTGTACACACGCGCCCCCCCCCCCCCCCCCCCGGTCCGGCCCTGGACTTCGGGCTGAAGCCCCTGGTCTTTTTGCCACCTAGCAACGCCCCTGACTTTAAGGAAGCCAAAAGAGGGAATTAGATTTCCCAAAAGTGGTAGTAGCCAAGAAGTAAACTCTCGTAGCACACACCATGTACAGACAGCGGATAGACATTTACCTAGGATATTTCAGAGCAGGAGATAAGGAAGGAAAGAAGGACAATATCCTAATCAGGTGGAAGGCAGATGCCAGCTTTAGTGATCCTGCCAAAAACACACTTCCTGTCCTAGGGTGAGAATGCCCACCATACTGGATCTATGAAGAAGAAATGCTGTCACCCTGGAACAGAAAGTGTATTAGAAGTACAGAAAACCTCCCCCTCTCCTATGTTATGTGACATGGGGAGGTATTTTGTAGTTCACCAAAAGAGCTTGGATCAATTCTAAATGATAACAGTGCAGCAGAGGCAGAGAGCACAGGGGGTTAACATAATAGATTTCTGACAGGATCACAGATCAAACAGATTTAACAAAACACTTGTAATGATCTAGTAAACAGACCAAAGGCAGCAAAGAAGAGAAGTTCAATGTTAGGGTTAAATATACTTTAAGTGGGTATGGCAGCCTTGCAAGCACCTGTAGAACTAGGGTTACAATGTGCTGTGATAGACTATGTTGTTACAGAAAACAAAAAGGATATTTTCTAGGATGAGTAGGCATTAATGGCTCCACATGATATGTATTCTACGTAGTTGTAGTCATACCTGAGGCCAGTCTCCATTACTGAGTTGCTTTTCCAGGAGCAGTAAAAATGAACAAAACACAGTTTAACAAATTTTTGAGTGAACAAATATAGATTCAAAGGCTAATAGTAAGGACAAATAAAATACCAAAAAAACATAGAAATAGGAAAGAAGCCATTGATAATCTTTTTTACTAATACAGGCGCTCCCCGAGTTACAAACAAGATGGGGTCTGTAGGTTAGTTCTTAAGTTGAATCTGTTTGTAAGTCTGAACAGGTCCATTTTTTAAGTGTAGCTCCAGCCAAAAAAACAATATGTTTTTTGGATAGCATAAGGAAGGGTTAACAACCCTGTAATGTTTGTTTTGCTGTCTATGTCCCTGTTCAGAAGATTTCACCTCATTTCTGCCCCAATGAGAATTGGATTTTGAAAATTTTGGGTTGTTGTGGAAACAAGCCTTGGTGATAAAGCTTCAGTGGAGACACCTTTTTCCCATGATAACTCTTATGCCCTGTACACACAAATAAACTCTGAAGGTTTTTCCGACTGAGTTCCAATGGAATTCCGCTCAAGCTGTCTTGCATACACACGGTCACACCAAATTCCCACCGTCCAGAACGCGGTGACGTACAACACGTACGACGAGACTAGAAAACAGAAGTGCAATAGCCAGTAGCCAATAGCTTCTGTCTCGTACTTGCTTCAGAGCATGCGTCGTTTTTGGTACGTCGGAACAGCATACAGACGAGCGGTTTTCCCGATAGGAATTAGTTCCGTCGGAAAAATTTAGAACATGTTCTCTTTCTAGGCCTGTCAGAATTCTTGATGTAAAAAGTCCAATGGGGCATACACACGATCGGAATATACGATGAAAAGCTCCCATGGGACTTTTTCTGTCAGACATTCTGCTCGTGTGTACATGGCATTACAGGAGTGAATTTCTCTTCCTAGGGGTAGATTTCCTCTCACTTCCTGTTGTCTCCCTCTGTTTGTAAGTCGGATGTTTGTAACTAGGGGACTGCCTGTAAGGTACTTTTAGAGAATAACCATGGAGAGGGCAGGTAACTTCTCCACTGTATCTGTAGAGAGAACCTTGGTTTCCACCTAGGCTGGACTTTAAACTCATTTTCCTCTCTTCATCTCTATTACATGGGTGTGGGAAAGTGAGTAGTTTAGGTTAGGTTCACACCTATGCATGTGCTTTTCATGCTTTTTTTTTTTTTGCATTTTCACATATTTTCATGCTTCATGTGTTTTTTTTGGAAGGAGAAGGAAACTGGTTGTTAAACACAAAATCCTACCAAAAACGCATGTACATTGAAGTTCATTGACCCAAAATTGCACATTCCAGCATGAAAAAAGTCCTTACACCTCTTCCAAAGACGGACTGCAGGAAACTGCACAGATGTCAATGTGACCCTTAGAAAATCAATTGTGCTTTCCTGCTAAAAAATGCACAGGTATGAAAGAAAGAAGAAAAGACAATGTTGCTTTCATTTCAGCTCTTGAAAGGATAATGACACTGCATTTCAGGCAAGATCAACCATTATTTGCTGCATTTGCTGAAAATGTTGTTAGCCTGAAAATGTAAAAATTAATGCAGCCACTGCATCTAGGTAAACTGGTAAGCTGAGATACTCTAATAGGGGAATTGGCGCTGTTCAAAAAATGTACAAATGTGTATTAAATCATGAGTATAACATAAAGAAAAGTGTGTATGCGTGAAAATACACCAAAATGTAATGCTATACTATAAAGTGCTAAATACTAAAACATGTGTATATCAATAAAATACAATATACAAAAAATCAAATTGACAGTGAAATAAAACATCAGATGACATCTAATAAAAACTTATACTCTCAACAACTGTGAAAAAATGACAAAAATACCAAAGTAGTGGTAATCAGTGTAAAAAGTGTTTAAAAAATGTGTATTAATAAAAAGTGAAAAAATGTCAAAATACTTATAGTGTCCTAAAAAAATATGAAAAGTCTGTAAAAAGGCTGTAATATGTTAATCCAAAAAATCCAATAAAAATCCAATAAAAATCTTGATATAATGCTGTGACAAGTGTTCCCCGTCTTCTGTTGCACCCCCAATCGTGCCCTCACTCACCAGAGCGCCTAACCCCTGCATGGGTAATAGGCATTTAGGTTGGGATCCAGCAATGATGTTCCTTAGCGATCAGTGTTCCTCACCACGGTGTCCTTTTCTCCTTTTCCAATATGCCAGTGATGTCCTCGAATGTAGTTGACCCTATTTACCATATGGCAAAAGGAGTCAAATCAGGCTTGGTGGTCACCGTGACCGTGGTAGGAAAGAGAGCCAGCCAATCCCCACGTCCCTCCTCACGCTGTCCCGATTTCCGTAGGTCCGGCCCTGAGAAATCTAAATTATGGGTTCCCTTATCTTTACAATTTTGGCCTTTTAGTCCCCTTGCAGTTTGATTGTGGTGTGAAAATCAGGGGTTAGGCGCTCTGGATACATTTCAAGTGGGGATTATTAAGAGGACATCACTGGCATATTGGAAAAGGAGAAAAGGACACCGTGGTGAGGAACACCGATCGCTAAGGAACATCATTGCTGGATCCCAACCTACATGCCTATTACCCCTGCAGGGGTTAGGCGCTCTGGTGAGTGAGGGCACGATTGGGGGTGCAACAGAAGACGGGGAGCACTTGTCACAGCATTATATCAAGATTTTTATTGGATTTTTCTTGGATTTTTTGGATTAACATATTACAGCCTTTTTACAGACTTTTCATATTTTTTAGGACACTATAAGTATTTTGACATTTTTTCACTTTTTATTAATACACATTTTTTAAACACTTTTTACACTGATTACCACTACTTTGGTATTTTTGTCATTTTTTCACAGTGGTTGAGAGTATAAGTTTTCATTAGATGTCATCTGATGTTTTATTTCACTGTCAATTAGATTTTTTGTGCATTGTATTTTATTGATATACACATGTTTTAGTATTTAGCACTTTATAGTATAGCATTATATTTTGGTGTATTTTCACGCTTTTCTTTTTTTTTATACTCATGATTTAATACACATTTGTACATTTTTTGAACAGCGCCAAGTCCCCTATTAGAGTATCTCAGTTACTTTGAATTTCAAGGTTTGGAACAAGAGAATCTGGATGCTGCACACTGGATGAAGTTGAAAATTCTTCTTTATTGTAAAAATGGGATCATCAAAAATACAGGACAATCAGGCAGATGGTACAGACACATCTGACGCGTTTCGCACTCTAGTTTGAGTGCTTACTCATAGCTGACAGATAATCTGTCAGCTATGAGTAAGCACTCAAACTAGAGTGCGAAACGCGTCAGCTGTGTCTGTATCATCTGCCTGATTGTCCTGTATTTTTGATGATCCCATTTTTAAAATAAAGAAGAATTTTCAACTTCATCCAGTGTGCGGCATCCAGATTCTCTTGTTCCAAACCTTGCTTCAATTTGCATTTAGCCAGCACCTGGGACTCCCCTCCTCTGAAGGATCTACTCAACACACACCTGGGAGCAAGTCTACCTGAGCGGTGAACCACCTTCCCTGTTTTGTCTACTTTGAATTTCACCTAGGTGATTTTCTGTGTTTTTGGGGGGGCTGCAGTTCCTTTTTTCTGTCCTAAGCGCGGAATAATTGATTTTCATCAAACTGGTAAGCTGCAATGCACTGCATTTTTAGTTCCTGGTTTTAAATATCAGCTATGGATAGAAATGGAGTTGGAAAAAGAAAAATTGACTTTATAGGCACACCCATAAGAATTTTGTAAAAAAGTATAAATGTTTTATTTGGATAGCGTTAAAAACAGCATGTATATATACACACAAGTTAAAATAATGACTGATAGACCTAGATAACCCTCCCACCGCTAATAACCAAATTAGCCATGTGTCAATGTAAATGTTAGCACAATTACTACATATTCAAAAATAGATGCCTTCAGGTATGGATATTTTTAAAATATCACATTGGTCCGACTTGGACCAATGTAACTATGCATATACCATATCTGTGGAATACCTCTAGAAGCTAGTAATCACTGCAGTAGGCAAGCTGGGCCAATATACCATATAAAAAAAAAAATCATACCCGCATTCTTCTTTAAAGCGGAGTTCTGGCCACCAAAATTTTTTTTTTCTTCTTACAGGCATCCCCTCATAATGCATTAATAACCCAAATAAAGTATATCCATGTTTGCTAGTGGATATGAATTCTATCTTTTTTTATACTTACGATTTAGAAAATCCTCTTCTGGCCGTTGCCATGATGAGTGTAGGCATGTGAAGCCCAATCGCAACCTCTTAATGGCTAAGCGATCGAAGAGGTGCATGCTGGGTAATGGGCGGCGATGGAGGAAGGTCCCGCCCCGTTATGGCAACATAAATATATCTACCTTAAATCGCGTCTTTTCCTGATGGGAAATAACGCAATTATTTCTCACAGTACTGCCCACTGACTCCTGGGAAATGATGACTCACATTTCCCAGGAGCACAGGCGAGGGAGGAAGTGATGCAGAACGCCGTGGACCTGGAAGTGGCAGATTTGGGGAAAGGGAAGAGAAAGGGAAAGGGAAGGGGACCCTCCTCCTTTCTCAGCACGGGCTTGGGACCGGCCATGGTGGAGTTTATAAAAAACAATGGAAAGAGAAGGGAAAGGGGAAGGGGATAGGGAAGGGGAAAGGGAAGGGGAAGGGGAAAAGGAAAGGGACCCTCCTCCTTTCTCAGCATGAACTTGGTACCGCCATGGTGGAGTTAACAAAACAAGGGAAAGGGAAGGGTAATGGAAGGGAAGGGGAAGGGGAAAGGGAAGGGAAAAGGGAAAGGAAAGGGAAGGGGAAAAGGGAAAGGGAAGGGGAGAAGGGGGAGGGGACAGGGAAAGTGGAAAGGGAAGGGGAAAGGGAGGAGGGGAGGGAAGGAAAAAGGGGAGGGGAAGGAGAAGTGGAAAGGGGAAGGGGAAAGGGAAGAGGAAAAGGACCCTCCTCCTTTCTCAGCATGGACTTGGGACTGGCTATGGTGGAGTTAACAAAAAAAGGAAAGAGAAGGGAAGGGGAAAGGGAAGGGGAAAGGGAGGAGGGGAAAGGGGAAGGGGAAAAGGAAAGGGACCCTCCTCCTTTCTCAGCATGGACTTGGTACCTTCCATGGTGGACTTAACAAAAGCAAAAGAAAGGGAAGGGAAATGGTAGTGAAAGGGAAGAGGGAGGGGAAGGGGAAGGGGAAAGGGAAATGGAAAAGGAAGGGGAAAGGGAAGGGGAAAGGAAGGAGTGGGAGGGGAAAAGTAAAGGGAAAAGGGAAAGGGAGGATGGGGAAAGGGAAGGAGAAAAAGCAGGGGAAAGGGAAGGAGAAAGGGGAGGGTAAAAGGGAAGGGGAAAGGGATGGGGAAAGGGAGGGGGAAAGGGAAGGGGAAAGGGACCCTCCTCCTTTCTCAGCATGGACTTGGGACCGGCCATGGTGCAGTTAACAAAAATAAGGGAAAGGGAAGAGGAAGGGAAATGGAAGGGAAAGGGAAGAGGGAAGGGGAAGGGGAAAGGGTAAGGGAATGCGAAAGGGAAGGGGAAAGGAGAAGGGGAAGGGGAAAAGGAAAGGGACCCTCCTCCCAGCATGGACTTGGTACCGGCCATGGTGGAGTTAACAAAAACAAGGGAAAGGGAGATGGAAGGGAAAGGAAAAGGGGAAGGGACCCTCCTCCTTTCTCAGAACAGACTTGGGACCGGCCACGGTGGAGAAAATGGCTCCCTGATGATGAGAAAGGGAAAGGGAAGGGGAAAGGGAAGGGGAAAGGGAAGGGCAAAGGGGAAAGGGAAGGGAAAAGGGAAGAGGGGAAGGGGAAAGGTAAAGGGGAAAGGGAAGGGAAAAGGGAGGAGAGGAAGGGGAAAGGGAAGGAGAAAGGGGAGGGGAACTGGAAAGGGGAATGGGAAAGGGAAGGGAAAAGGCAAGGGGAAAGGGACCCTCTTCCTTTCTCAGCACTGACTTGGGACCGGCCATGGTGGAGTTAACAAAAAACAAAGGAAAGAGAAGGGAAAGGGAAGGGGTAAGGGAGGAGGGGAAAGGGGAAGGGTAAAAGGAAAGGGACCCTCCTCCTTTCTCAGCATGACCTTGGTACCGCCATGGTGGGGTTAACAAAAACAAGGCAAAGGGAAGAGAAATCAAAGGGAAAGGGGAGGGGAAGGGGAAAGGGGAAGGGGAAAGGAAAAGTGAATGGGAAGGGAAAAGGGAAGGGGAAAGGGGGAAAGGGAAAGGGACCCTCCTCCTTTCCCAGCACGGACCTGGGACCAGTCATGGTGGAGTTAACAAAAAGAAAGGAAAGGGAAGGGAAAGGAAAGGGGAAAGGGAAGGGGAAAGGAAGGAGTGGGAGGGGAAGGAGAAAGGGGAGGGGAAAGGGTAGGAGAAAGGGGAGGGAAAGGGGAAAAGGATGGGGAAAGGGATGGGGAAAGGGAAGTGGAAAGGGAAGGGGAAAGGGACCCTCCTCCTTTCTCAGCATGGACTTGGGACCGGCCATGGTGCAGTTAACAAAAACAAGGGGAAGGGAAAAGGAAGAGAAATGGAAGGGAAAGGGAAAGAGAAGGGAAATGGAAAGGAAATTAAAAAGGAAAGGGAAAGGGAAGAGAAAGGGAAAGGGACCCTCCTCCTTTCTCAGAACGGACTTGGGACCGGTGGAGAAAATGGTTCCCTGATGATGGGAAAGGGAAGGGGAAAGGGAAAGGGAACGGCAAAGGGGAAAGGGAAGGGAAGAGGGGGAGGGGAAAGGTAAAGGGGAAAGGGAAAGGGAAGGGGAAAGGAAAGAGGAAAGGGGAGGTGAAAGTTAAGGTGAAAGGGAAGGGGACAGGGAAAGGGAAGGGAAAGGAAAAGGAAAAGGGAAAGGGAAAGGAAAAGGAAAAGGAAAAGGGGAAAGCGGAAGGAGAAAGGGAAAGGGGAACGGGAAAGAGAAAGGGAAAGGGGAAATGGAAGGGGAGGAGTTGGAGGGGAAGGGTTGGAGAGGGAGGGGAAAGGAAAAGGAAAGGGAATGGGAAAGCAAAAAGGAAGGGGAAAGGGAGATGGGAAAGTGGAAAGGGGGAGGGGAAAGGGAAGGAGAAAGGGGAGGGGAAGGGAAAGGGACCCTCCTCCTTTCTCAGCACAGACTTGGGACCGGCCATGGTGGAGTTAACTAAAAACAAGGTAAAGGGTAGGGAAATTGAAGGGAACAGGAAAGGGAAAGGGAAGGGGGAAGAGGAAGGGGAAAAGGAAAGGGAAGGGGAAAGGGAATGGGAAAGGAAAAGGGAGGGGAAGAGGAAAGGTACCCTCCTCTTTTCCCAGCACAGACTTGGGACCGGCCACAGTGGAGTTAACAAAAAAGGGGAAGGGAAGGGAAAGGGAAGAGAAAGGGAAAGGGAAGTTTAGGGGAAAGGGAAGCTGGAGGGAAAGGGACCCTCCTGCTTTCTCAGCACGGACATGGGACTTCCAATGGTGGAGTTAACAAAAACAAGGGAAAGAGTAGGGGAAGGGTAATGGAAGGGAAAGGAAAGGGGGAAAGGGAAGGGGAAAAAGGGAAAGGGGAAGTGGAAGGGGTCCCTTCTGCTTTCTCAGCACAAACTTCGGACCGGCCATGGTGCAGTTAACAAAAACAAGGGAATGGGAAAGAGAAGTAAGAGAAAGGGAAAGGTAAGGGGAAGGTAAGGGGCCCTCCTCCTTTCTCAGCACGGACATTGGACCTGCCATTGTTAAGAACATGGTTCCCTGATGTTGGGAAAGGGAAGGGAAAAGGGGAAAATAAAAGGGAAAGGGAGGAGGGGGTGGGGAAGGGAGGAGAGGGAGGAGGGTAAAAGGAGGAGGGGGAGAAGGAGGGGAAAGGAAGGAGGGGGGGATGAGAAAGGGAAGGAGAAAGGGTAGGGGAAGGGGAAAGGGACCCTCCTCTTTTCTCAGCACAGACTTGGGACTTGCCATGATGGAGAAAATGGTTCCCTGATGTTGGGAAAGGGAAGGGAAAGGAAAGGGTAAAGGGAAAGGGGAAGGGGGGAGGGGAAAAGGAGGAGGGGGAGATGGAGGGAAAAGGGTAAGGGAGGAGGGGGAGGGGAAAGGGAAGGAGAAAGGGGAGGGGGAAGGGAAGGGAAATGGACCCTACTCCTTTCTCAGCACGGACTTGGGACTGGCCATGGTGGCGTTAACAAAAATCAAGGGAAAGGGAAGGGAAATGGATGATAAAGGGAAGGGGGAAGGGGAAAGGAAAGGGGAAGGTAAGGAGATAGGAAAAGGGAAAGGGAAGGGAAAAGGGAACGGGAAGAGGAAAAGGGAAGGGATAGGGAAATGGAAAGGGGAAAGGGAAAGGGAAATGGAAAGGGGAAAGGGGAGGGGAAAGGAAAGGGAAAGGACCCTCCTCCTTTCTCAGCAAGGACTTGGGACCGGCCATGGTGGAGAAAATGATACTCTGATGTTGGGAAACGGAAGGGAAAGGGAAGGGGAAAGGGAAGGCGAAAGGAACCCTCCTCTTTTCTCAGCACGGGCTTGGGACCGGCCACGGTGGAGTTAACAAGGGAAAGGGAAGGGGACGGGAAATGGAAGGGAAAAGGAAAAGGGAAGGGGAAGGGGAAAGGGAAAGGGAAGATAAAGGGAAAGGGAAGAGAAAGGGAAAGAGACCCTCCTCCTTTCTCAGCACGGACTTGGGACTGGCCATGGTGGAGAAAATGATTTCCTGATGTTGGGAAAGGGAATGGAAAGGGAAGGGGAAAGGGAAAAGGTAAGGGGAGGGGAAAGGGGAAAGGAAAGGGGAAGGGGAGGGGAAAGGGAATGGGAAGTGGAAAGGGGAAAGGGGAAGGGCAAAAGGAAAGGGACCCTCCTCCTTTCTCAGCATAGACTTGGTACCGGCCATGGTGGAGTTAACAAAAACAAGGGAAAGGGAAGGGAAAGGGAAAGAGGAAAGGGGAAGGGGAAAGTGACCCTCCTTGCTCAGAGCAGACTTGGGACCGGCCACTGTGGAGAAAATGGTTCCCTGATGATGGGAAATGGGAAGGGAAGAGGGGAAGGGGAAGGGGAAAGGGAAGGGGAAGGGGAAAGGGAAGGGGAAAGGGAAGGGGAAGGGGAAAGGGAAGGGGAAAGGGAAGGGAAAAGTGACCCTCCTCCTTTCTCAGCACGGACTTGGGACCGGCCATGGTGGAGTTATTAAAAAACAATGGAAAGAGAAGGGAAAGGGGATAGGGAAGGGGAAAGGGAAAGGGAGCAGGGGAAAAGGGATGGGGAAGGGGAAAAGGAAAGGGACCCTCCTCCTTTCTCAGCATGAACTTGGTACCGCCATGGTGGAGTTAACAAAACAAGGGAAAGGGAAGGGTAATGGAAGGGAAAGGGAAAGGGGAGGGGAAGGGGAAATGGAAAGGGAAAGGGAAGAGAAAGGGAAAGGGACCCTCCTCCTTTCTCAGCACAGACTTGGGACTGGCCATGGTGGAGTTAATAAAGAACAATGAAAAGAGAAGGGAAAGGGGAAGGGGATAGGGAAGGGGAAAGGGAAGGGGATGGGGAAAAGTAAAGGGACCCTCCTCCTTTCTCAGCATGGACTTGGTACCTTCCATGGTGGAGTTAGGAAAAACAAAGGAAGGGGAAGGGAAATGGTAGTGAAAGGGAAGGGGGAGGGGAAGCGGAAAGAGAAATGGAAAAGGAAAGGGAAAGGGAAGGGGAAAGGAAGGAGTGGGAGGGGAAAGGGAAGGGGAAAGGGAGGAGGGGGAAAGAGAAAAAGGAGGGGAAAGCGAAGGAGAAAGGGGAGGGGAAAGGGATGGAGAGTGGGAAGGGGACAGGGAAGGGGAAAGGGAAGGGGAAAGGGAAGAGAAAAGGGATCCTCCTCCTTTCTCAGCATGGACTTGGGACCGGCCATGGTGCAGTTAACAAAAACAAGGGAAAGGGAAGAGGAAGGGAAATGGTAGTGAAAGGGAAGAGGGAGGGGAAGGGGAAAGGGAAATGGAAAAGGAAAGGGAAAGGGAAAGGGAAGGGGAAAGGAAGGAGTGGGAGGGGAAAGGGAAGGGGAAAGGGAGGAGGGGAAAGAGAAAAAGGAGGGGAAAGGGAAGGAGAAAGGGGATGGGAAAGGGATGGAGAAAGGGAAGGGGACAGGGAAGGGGAAAGGGAAGGGGAAAGGGAAGGGGAAAGGGAAGAGGAAAGGGACCCTCCTCCTTTCTCAGCATGGACTTGGGACCGGCCATGGTGCAGTTAACAAAAACAAGGGAAAGGGAAGAGGAAGGGAAATGGAAGGGAAAGGGAAGAGGGAAGGGGGAAGGATAAGGGCATGCAAAATGGAAGGGGAAAGGAGAGAGGGGAGGGGAAAAGGAATGGGACCCTCCTTCTTTCCCAGCATGGACTTGGTACCAGACATGGTGGAGTTAACAAAAAAAGGGAAACAGAAGGGAAATGGAAGGGAAAGGAAAAGGGGAAAGGGACCCTCCTCCTTTCTCAGAACGGACTTGGGACCGGCCACGGTGGAGAAAATGGTTCCCTGATAATGGGAAAGGGAAGGTGAAAGGTAAAGGGAAGGGGAAAGGGAAGGGGAAAGGGAAGGGAAAAGGGAAGAGGGGGAGGGGAAAGGTAAAGGGGAAAGGGGAAAGTGAGGAGGGGAAAGGGAAGGAGAAAGGGGAGGGGAAAAGGAAGGGGAACTGGAAAGGGGAAAGGAAAAGCGAAGGGAAAAGGCAAGGGGAAAGGAACCCTCCTCCTTTCTCAGCACTGACTTGGGACTGGCCATGTTGGAGTTAACAAAAAACAAAGAAAAGAGAAGGGGAGGGGAAAGGGAGGAGGGGAAAGGGGAAGGGGAAAAGGAAAGGGACCCTCCTCCTTTCTCAGCATGACCTTGATGGGGTTAACAAAAACAAGGCAAAGGGAATGGAAAGGAGAGGGGGAGGGGAAGGGGAAGGGGAAAGGGAAAGGGGAAGGGGAAAGGGAAAGGGGAAGAGGAAAGGGAAAGGGGAAAGGGTAGGGGAAAGGGAAAGGGAAGGGGAAAGGAAAAGTGAAAGGGAAAGGGAAGAGAAAGGGAAGGGAAGGGGAAAGGGAAGGGGAAAGGGAAAGGGACCCTCCTCCTTTCTCAGCGTGGACCTGGGACCGGCAATGGTGGAGTTAACAAAAACAAAGGAAAGGGAAATGGTAGTGAAAGGGAAGAGGAAGGGGAAGGAGAAAGGGAAATGGAAAAGGAAGGGGAAAGGGAAGGGGAAAGGAAGGAGTGGGAGGGGAAAGGGAGGAAGGGAAGGGGAAAGGAAGGAGTGGGAGGGGAAAGGGAGGAAGGGAAAGGGAAGGAGAAAGGGGAGGGGAAAGGGAAGGAGAAAGGAGTGGGAAAGGGGGAAGGGGAAAGGGAAGGGGAAGGGACCCTCCTCCTTTCTCAGCATGGACTTGGGACCGGCCATGGTGAAGTTAACAAAAACAAGGGAAAGGAAAGAGGAAGGGAAATGGAAGGGAAAGGGAAGAGGGAAGGGGAAGGGGGAAGGGGAAGGGGAAAAGGAAAGGGACATCCTCCTTTCCCAGTATGGACTTGGTACCAGCCATGGTGGAGTTAACAAAACAAGGCAAAGGGACGGGAAATGGAAGAGGAATTAAAAGGGAAAGGGACCCTCCTCCTTTCTCAGAGAAGACAAAAAACAAAAGAGAGAGGGCGCACCGGCCTTGTGCATTATCCTTAAACAAGTTTATTAAAAAAAACACGTAAAAACTACTACTCACAAAGGTAGATGAAAATCACGCTAAAGATGATCTTTAACTTGTGACAATCTGTGCAATGGTGGCAGTCTCCAGATCCTATGAAGAGGACGTGGAAACCGCTGCTGACTGACGCATTTTGAAGGTAGCACCTTCTTCTTCAGAGCCTAACAGTGTTCATATCTTACAGCTACTTAAATATATGTGCTCCTCAGGGAGGCACAAATCAGACTGACTCAGATGCCACTCCCATGTAGGTGGGTGGTCCAAAGGCAAACCTTGGCACAGCACCATGGAAACCACCTGTGTACACATATACACACACCCACATGTAGGGATGCGTAGGGGGCACACGTGCACAGCACATAAGTATATGCATGCACCCAAAGGAGCCAATCCAAAAGGGGCCCCTGCAGCCAGCCATCAGGCACAGCAACGACAGCAAGGATTACACGCACTGGCAGATCCACACATAATACACAATGCGACACATCAACCAACCAGGCAGGCCCCAATCCCACGTCCCATACATACGGCCACATACATGAGCAAAACGTGTGTACAGGTGGTGCACATCAGCCTGCACACGGAAGGCAAACCAGAGCACCTAAAATCAGCAAGGGCACCCACACTGGCATTCACATTGACCCATTTTCTCAGAACGGACTTGGGACCGGCTACGGTGGAGAAAATTGTTCCCTGATGATGGGAAAGGGAAGGGGAAAGGGAAGAGGGGGAGGGGAAAGGTAAAGGGGAAAGGCAAGGGGAAAGGGAGGAGAGGAAAGGGAAGGGGAAAGAGAGGAGGGGAAGGGAAGGAGAAAGGGGAGAGGAAAAGGAAGGGCAAAGGGAAAATGAAGGGGAAACGGAAGGGGAAATGAAAAGTGAAATGGAAAGGGAAAGGGAAGAGAAAGGGAAAAGGAAGGGAAGGGGAAAGGGAAGGGGAAAGGGACCCTCCTCCTTTCTCAGCATGGATCTGGGACCAACCATGGTGGAGTTAACAAAAACAAGGGAAAGGGAAGAGAAAGGGGAAGGGGAAAGGGAAAGTTATGGGGAAAGGGAAGAGGAAAGGGAAAGGGAAGAGGAAGGGGAAAGGGAACGGGAAGGGGAAAGGGAAGGGGACAGGAAAAGGAAAAGGGAAACAAGGGAAAGGGAAGGGGGAGGGGAAGGGGGAGGGGAAAGGGAAGGGGAAAGGGAAATGGAAGGGGAAAGGAAAAGTGAAAGGGAAGGGGAATGGTAAAGGGAAGAGAAAGGGAAAGGGAAGGGTAAAAGGAAAGGGGAAGGAGAAAAGGACCCTACTCCTTTCGCAGCACAGACTTGGGACCGGCCATGGTGGAGTTAACAAAAATCAAGGGAGAAGGAAGGAAAATGGATGGTAAAGGGCAGGGGGAAGGGGAAAGGAAATCGTAAGGTAAGGGGATAGGAAAAGGGAAGGGAAAAGGGAAAGGGAAGAGGAAAGGGGAAGGGGAAGGGGAGAGGGAAATGGAAAGGGGAAAGGGAAAGGGAAGGGGAAGGGAAAAGGGAAGGGGAAAGGAAAGGGAAGGGACCCTCCTCCTTTCTCAGCAAGGACTTGGGACTGGCCATGGCTGAGAAAATGATTCCCTGATGTTGGGAAATGGAAGGGAAAGGGAAGGGGAAGGGGTAAGGGGAAAGGGAAGGGAAAGGGAAGGGGAAATGGACCCTCCTCCTTTCTCAGCACGGACTTGGGACCGGCCACGGTGGAGTTAACAAAAACAAGGGAAAGGGAAGGGGAAGGGAAATGGAAGGGAAAAGGAAAAGGGAAGGGGAAGGGGAAAGGGAAAGGAAAGAGAAAGGAAAAGGGACCCTCCTCCTTTCTCAGAACAGACTTGGGACCTGCCATGGTGGAGAAAATGATTCCCAGATGTTGGGAAAGGGAATGGAAAGGGAAGGGGGAAGAGAAAGGGAAACGGGAAGGGGAGGGGGAAGGGAGAGGGAAGGGGAAAGGGGTGGGTTAAGGGAAAGGGAAGGGGAAAGGGAAAGGAGAAAGGGAAAAGGGAAAGGAAAGGGGGAAATGAAAGGGGAAGGGGAAAGGGAATGGGAAGCGGAAAGGTGAAGGGGAAGGGGAAAAGGAAAGGGACCCTCCTCCTTTCTCAGCATGGACTTGGTACCAGCCATGGAGGAGTTAACAAAAACAAGGGAAAGGGAAGAGAAAGGGGAAGGGGAAAGGGAAAGTTATGGGGAAAGGGAAGAGGAAAGGGAAAGGGAAGAGGAAAGGGAAAGGGAAGAGGAAAGGGAAAGGGAAGAGGAAGGGGAAAGGGAACGGGAAGGGGAAAGGGAAGGGGACAGGAAAAGGAAAAGGGAAACAAGGGAAAGGGAAGGGGGAGGGGGAGGGGAAGGGGGAGGGGAAAGGGAAGGGGAAAGGGAAATGGAAGGGGAAAGGAAAAGTGAAAGGGAAGGGGAATGGTAAAGGGAAGAGAAAGGGAAAGGGAAGGGTAAAAGGAAAGGGGAAGGAGAAAAGGACCCTACTCCTTTTGCAGCACAGACTTGGGACCGGCCATGGTGGAGTTAACAAAAATCAAGGGAGAAGGAAGGAAAATGGATGGTAAAGGGCAGGGGGAAGGGGAAAGGAAATCGTAAGGTAAGGGGATAGGAAAAGGGAAAGGGAAGGGAAAAGGGAAAGGGAAGAGGAAAGGGGAAGGGGAAGGGGAGAGGGAAATGGAAAGGGGAAAGGGAAGGGGAAGGGAAAAGGGAAGGGGAAAGGAAAGGGAAGGGGAAAGGAAAGGGAAGGGACCCTCCTCCTTTCTCAGCAAGGACTTGGGACTGGCCATGGCTGAGAAAATGATTCCCTGATGTTGGGAAATGGAAGGGAAAGGGAAGGGGAAGGGGTAAGGGGAAAGGGAAGGGAAAGGGAAGGGGAAATGGACCCTCCTCCTTTCTCAGCACGGACTTGGGACCGGCCACGGTGGAGTTAACAAAAAAAAGGGAAAGGGAAGGGGAAGGGAAATGGAAGGGAAAAGGGAAGGGGAAAGGGAAATGGAAAGGAAAGAGAAAGGAAAAGGGACCCTCCTCCTTTCTCAGAACAGACTTGGGACCTGCCATGGTGGAGAAAATGATTCCCAGATGTTGGGAAAGGGAATGGAAAGGGAAGGGGGAAGAGAAAGGGAAACGGGAAGGGGAGGGGGAAGGGAGAGGGAAGGGGAAAGGGGTGGGTTAAGGGAAAGGGAAGGGGAAAGGGAAAGGAGAAAGGGAAAAGGGAAAGGAAAGGGGGAAATGAAAGGGGAAGGGGAAAGGGAATGGGAAGTGGAAAGGTGAAGGGGAAGGGGAAAAGGAAAGGGACCCTCCTCCTTTCTCAGCATGGACTTGGTACCAGCCATGGAGGAGTTAACAAAAACAAGGGAAAGGGAAGAGAAATGGAAGGGAAAGAGAAGGGGAAAAGAAAAAGGGGAAGGGGAAAGTGACCCTCCTCCTTGCTCAGAACGGACTTGGGACTGGCCACTGTGTAGAAAATGGTTCCCTGATGATGGGAAAGGGAAGGGAAAGGGAAGGGGAAAGGGAAAGGGAAGGGGAAGGGAAGGGTAAAGGGGAAAGGGAAGGGGAAAGGGAGGAGGGGGAGGGGAAAGGGATAGGGGAAAGGAAAAGGGAAAGGGAGGAGGAGAAAGGGAAGGAGAAAGGGGAGGGAAAAGGGAACTGGAAGGAGAAAGGGGAAGGGGAAAGGGAAGGGAAAAGTGACCCTCCTCCTTTCTCAGCATGGACTTGTATCGGCCATGGTGGAGTTAATAAAAAAACAATGGAAAGAGAAGGGAAAGGGGAAGGGAGGAGGGGAAAAGGGACGGGGAAGGGGAAAAGAAAGGGACCCTCCTCCTTTCTAAGCATGAACTTGATACCGCCATGGTGGAGTTAAAAAAAACAAGGTAAAGGAAAGAGTAATAGAAGGGAAGGGGGAGGGGAAGGGGAAAGGGAAAGGGAAAGGGGAAGGGGAAAGGGAAATGGAAGGGGAAAGGAAAAGGGAAGGGGAAAGGAAAAGGGAAAGGGAAGAGAAAGGGAAAGGGAAGGGGAAATGGAAGGGGAAAGGAAAAGGGAAAGGGAAGAGAAAGGGAAGAGAAAGGTAAAGGGAAGAGAACCCTCCTCCTTTCTCAGCACGGACTTGGGACCGGCCACGGTGGAGTTAACAAAAACAAGGGAAAGGGAAGGGGAAGGGAAATGGAAGGGAAAAGGAAAAGGGAAGGGGAAGGGGAAAGGGAAAGGAAAGAGAAAGGAAAAGGGACCCTCCTCCTTTCTCAGAACAGACTTGGGACCTGCCATGGTGGAGAAAATGATTCCCAGATGTTGGGAAAGGGAATGGAAAGGGAAGGGGGAAGAGAAAGGGAAACGGGAAGGGGAGGGGGAAGGGAGAGGGAAGGGGAAAGGGGTGGGTTAAGGGAAAGGGAAGGGGAAAGGGAAAGGAGAAAGGGAAAAGGGAAAGGAAAGGGGGAAATGAAAGGGGAAGGGGAAAGGGAATGGGAAGCGGAAAGGTGAAGGGGAAGGGGAAAAGGAAAGGGACCCTCCTCCTTTCTCAGCATGGACTTGGTACCAGCCATGGAGGAGTTAACAAAAACAAGGGAAAGGGAAGAGAAAGGGGAAGGGGAAAGGGAAAGTTATGGGGAAAGGGAAGAGGAAAGGGAAAGGGAAGAGGAAAGGGAAAGGGAAGAGGAAGGGGAAAGGGAACGGGAAGGGGAAAGGGAAGGGGACAGGAAAAGGAAAAGGGAAACAAGGGAAAGGGAAGGGGGAGGGGGAGGGGAAGGGGGAGGGGAAAGGGAAGGGGAAAGGGAAATGGAAGGGGAAAGGAAAAGTGAAAGGGAAGGGGAATGGTAAAGGGAAGAGAAAGGGAAAGGGAAGGGTAAAAGGAAAGGGGAAGGAGAAAAGGACCCTACTCCTTTTGCAGCACAGACTTGGGACCGGCCATGGTGGAGTTAACAAAAATCAAGGGAGAAGGAAGGAAAATGGATGGTAAAGGGCAGGGGGAAGGGGAAAGGAAATCGTAAGGTAAGGGGATAGGAAAAGGGAAAGGGAAGGGAAAAGGGAAAGGGAAGAGGAAAGGGGAAGGGGAAGGGGAGAGGGAAATGGTAAGGGGAAAGGGAAGGGGAAGGGAAAAGGGAAGGGGAAAGGAAAGGGAAGGGGAAAGGAAAGGGAAGGGACCCTCCTCCTTTCTCAGCAAGGACTTGGGACTGGCCATGGCTGAGAAAATGATTCCCTGATGTTGGGAAATGGAAGGGAAAGGGAAGGGGAAGGGGTAAGGGGAAAGGGAAGGGAAAGGGAAGGGGAAATGGACCCTCCTCCTTTCTCAGCACGGACTTGGGACCGGCCACGGTGGAGTTAACAAAAAAAAGGGAAAGGGAAGGGGAAGGAAAATGGAAGGGAAAAGGAAAAGGGAAGGGGAAAGGGAAATGGAAAGGAAAGAGAAAGGAAAAGGGACCCTCCTCCTTTCTCAGAACAGACTTGGGACCTGCCATGGTGGAGAAAATGATTCCCAGATGTTGGGAAAGGGAATGGAAAGGGAAGGGGGAAGAGAAAGGGAAACGGGAAGGGGAGGGGGAAGGGAGAGGGAAGGGGAAAGGGGTGGGTTAAGGGAAAGGGAAGGGGAAAGGGAAAGGAGAAAGGGAATGAGAAAGGGAAAAGGGAAAGGAAAGGGGGAAATGAAAGGGGAAGGGGAAAGGGAATGGGAAGTGGAAAGGTGAAGGGGAAGGGGAAAAGGAAAGGGACCCTCCTCCTTTCTCAGCATGGACTTGGTACCAGCCATGGAGGAGTTAACAAAAACAAGGGAAAGGGAAGAGAAATGGAAGGGAAAGAGAAGGGGAAAAGAAAAAGGGGAAGGGGAAAGTGACCCTCCTCCTTGCTCAGAACGGACTTGGGACTGGCCACTGTGTAGAAAATGGTTCCCTGATGATGGGAAAGGGAAGGGAAAGGGAAGGGGAAAGGGAAGGGGAAGGGAAGGGTAAAGGGGAAAGGGAAGGGGAAAGGGAGGAGGGGGAGGGGAAAGGGATAGGGGAAAGGAAAAGGGAAAGGGAGGAGGAGAAAGGGAAGGAGAAAGGGGAGGGAAAAGGGAACTGGAAGGAGAAAGGGGAAGGGGAAAGGGAAGGGAAAAGTGACCCTCCTCCTTTCTCAGCATGGACTTGTATCGGCCATGGTGGAGTTAATAAAAAAACAATGGAAAGAGAAGGGAAAGGGGAAGGGAGGAGGGGAAAAGGGACGGGGAAGGGGAAAAGAAAGGGACCCTCCTCCTTTCTAAGCATGAACTTGATACCGCCATGGTGGAGTTAAAAAAAACAAGGTAAAGGAAAGAGTAATAGAAGGGAAGGGGGAGGGGAAGGGGAAAGGGAAAGGGGAAGGGGAAAGGGAAATGGAAGGGGAAAGGAAAAGGGAAGGGGAAAGGAAAAGGGAAAGGGAAGAGAAAGGGAAAGGGAAGGGGAAATGGAAGGGGAAAGGAAAAGGGAAAGGGAAGAGAAAGGGAAGAGAAAGGTAAAGGGAAGAGAACCCTCCTCCTTTCTCAGCACGGATTTGGGACCAGCCATGGTGGAGTTAACAAAAATAAGAGAAAGGGAAGAGGAAGGGAAATTGAAGGGAAAGGGAAGAGGAAAGGGGAAGGGGAAAGGGAGGAGGGGAAAGGGGAAGGAGAAAAGGAAAGGGACCCTACTCTATTTTCAGCATGGACTTGGTACCGGTCATGGTAGAGTTAACAAAAACAAGGGAAAGGGAAGGGAAAGGGAAGGGGGTGGGGAAGGGGAAAGGGAAGGGGGTGGGGAAGGGGAAAGGGAAGGAGAAGGGGAAATGGAAATGGAAGGGAAAGGGAAGAGGGAAGGGGAAGTGGAAAGGGAAGGGGAAAGGGAAATGGAAGGGGAAAGGAAAAGGGAAAGGGAAGAGAAAGGGAAGGGGACCCTCTTCCTTTCTCAGCACGGATTTGGGACCAGCCATGGTGGAGTTAACAAAAACAAGAGAAATGGAAGAGGAAGGGAAATTGAAGGGAAAGGGATGGGGGAAGGGGAAGGGGAAAGGGAAGTGGAAGGGGAAAGGGAAAGGAAAAGGGAAAGTGGAAGGGGAAAGCAATCCTCCTCCAGACTTGGGACCGGCCACAGTGGAGAAAATGGTTCCCTGATGATGGGAAAGGAAAGGGTAGGGGAAAGGGAAGGGGAAAAGGAAAAGGGAAGAAAAATGGGAGGAGGGTGAGGGGGCAGGGAAAGGAAAAGTGGAAAGGGAGGGGAAAGGGAGGAGGGGAGGGGAAGGGAAGGAAAAAGGGAAACGGAAGGGGAAAGGAAAAGTGAAAGGGAAAGGGAAAGGGAAGGGAAGGGGAAAGGGAAGGGGAAAGGGAAGGGGAAAGGGGAAGGGGAAGGAGGAAGGAGAAAAGGAAAGGAACCCTACTCCTTTCTCAGCATGGATGTCAGGAAAATATTGCTTCCAGGCATCGCAGCCGTGTCCCTGCGCGCATGCGCGGTGGAATGGCGCTCCGGCACATGCGCATTTGCAGGCCGGCAATCCGGCGCACGCACATGCGCATTAGCGCAAGCCTACATTGGCTGGCCTATAAAAAGGACTCTGGCACACAGACCAATTGCTGGTTTGTCTTCAGCTTCCTGTGAATCTCTGCTTCCTGTTAATACCTGATTACCTGCTTGACCCGGATTGACCTCGACTCTTCTGCTTTTCTCCTGGACCGCTCCTCTCCAGTGTTTGACCCTCTACCTGTGACCCGGATCTGCCTACTATCTCCTTGCCCTTGAACCTCTGCTTGTATCCTGGACTTTACTTGTGTCTTCCTGCCACACTACCTCAGCCTATAATTGGAAAATATGTGCTGTGCTTGAGTAACCCAAAAATTTTTTTTAACAAAATCCAGGATGGAGAGAGCAACACGGACCACACACAGCAATATTCCACCACAGCATACCGCACCATACGCCCAGCGATCTTTTATCTTGTTATTTGGAGGCTGTTATAGAATGGTGCACTGACGCACCAGTACCATGTGAGTGCCCCAATGTGGGGAGCATTTTTTTTAATATAATAAAGTACTTGGCTATATTACACTATATAGTTTCTCTCTCATTTACATATATGGAGCCACATTGTTTCCAGCTGGAGGAATATATCTGATACCAATACTGAGCCCGGGGGTGGCTCCAAAGCGTGTTTTGACTCAGGGTAGCAGCTGGGTCACACGCTCTGAGGTGAGCACATTAGCTTAAGGGGGCCACTGAAGTGCACCGGAGCATGGTTTGCAACACTCAGGATATTTCGGCATGATGATTGACCGGCCACTGTGGAGAAAATGGTTCCCTGATGATGGGAAAGGGAAGGGGAAAGGGAAAGGGAAGGGGAAAGAGAAGGGCAAAGGGGAAAGTAAAGGGAAAAAAGAGGATTATTAAAAAACAAAGGAAAGAGAAGGGAAAGGGGAAGGGGATAGGGAAGGAAAAAGGGAGGAGGGGAAAAGGGACGGGGAAGGGGAAAAGGAAAGGACCGGCCACGGTGGAGTTAACAAAAACAAGGGAAAGGGAAGGGGATGGAAAATGGAAGGGAAAAGGAAAAGGGAAGGGGAAGAGAAAGGGAAGAGAAAGGGAAAGAGACCCTCCTCTTTTCTCAGCACGGACTTGGGACTGGCCATGGTGGAGAAAATGATTCCCTGATGTTGGAAAAGGGAATGGGAAGGGAAGGGGAAAGGGAAAAGGGAAGGGGAGGGGGAGGAGGGGAAAGGAAAGGGAAAGGGGTAGGGGAAGGGGAGGGGGAAAGGGAATGGGAAGTGGAAAGGGGAAGGGGAAAAGGAAAGGGACCCTCCTCCTTTCTCATCGTGAACTTGGTACCGGCCATGGTGGAGTTAACAAAAACAAGGGAAAGGGAAGGGAAAGGGAAGGGGAAAGGAAAAGGGAAAGGGGAAGGGAAAAGTGACCCTCCTCCTAGCTCAGAATGCACTTGGGACCGGCCACTGTGGAGAAAATGGTTCCCTGATTATGGAAAAGGGAAGGGGAAAGGGAAGGGGAAAGAGAAGGGCAAAAAGAGGAGGGGGAGGGGAAGGAGAAAGGGGAGTGGAAAGGGAAGGGGAAGGGCAAAGGGTAAGGGGAAAGGGAAGGGAAAAGTGACCCTCCTCCTTTCTCAGCACGTACTTGGGACCGGCCATGGAGTTATTAAAAAACAACGGAAAGAGAAGGGAAAGGGAAGGGGAAAGGGAAGGGGAAAGGGAGGAGGGGAAAAGGGACGCGGAAGGGGAAAAGGAAAGGGACCCTCCTCCTTTCTCAGCATGAACTTGGTACTGCCATGGTGGAGTTAACAAAACAAGGGAAAGGGAAGGGTAATGGAAGGGAAAGGGAAGGGGGAGGGGAAGGGGAAAGGGAAAGGGAAAGGGGAAAGGGAAGGGGAAAGGGAAAGGGAAGAGACAGTCTTGGGACCAGCCATGGTGGAGTTAATAAAAAACAATGGAAAGAGAAGGGAAAGGGGAAGGGGATAGGGAAGGGGAAAGGGAAGGGGAAAGGGAGGAGGGGAAAAGGGATAGGGAAGGGGAAAAGGAAAGGAACCATCCTCCTTTCTCAGCATGAACTTGGTACCGCCATGGTGGAGTTAACAAAACAAGGGAAAGGGAAGGGGGAGGGGAAGGGAAGGGGAAAGGGAAGGGGAAGGGGAAAAGGAAGGGGAAAAGGGAAAGAGAGGGGGAAAGGGAGGAGGGGAAGGGACAGGGAAAGGGAAAGTGGAAATGGAAGGGGAAAGGGAGGAGGGGGAGGAAAGGAAAAAGGGGAGGGGAAGGGGAAAGAGGAAGGGGAAAGGGAAGAGGAAAGGGACCCTCCTCCTTTCTCAGCACGGACTTGGGACTGGCCATAGTGGAGTTAATAAAAAAAGGGAAAGAGAAGGGAAGGGGAAAGGGAAAGGGAAGGGGAAAGGGAGGAGCGGAAAGGGGAAAGGGAAAGTTAAAGGGACCCTCATCCTTTCTTAGCACGGACTTGGGACCGGCCATAGTGGAGTTTTCAAAAACAAGGAAAATGGAAGGGAAAGGGAAGAGGGAATGGGAAGTGGAAAGGGAAGGGGAAAGGGAAAGGGAAGGGGAAGGGCAAAGGGACCCTCCTCCTTTCTCAGAACAGACTTGGGACCGGCCACGGTGGAGAAAATGGTTCCCTGATGATGGGAAAGGGAAGAGAAAGGGTAGGGGAAAGGGAAGGGGGAAGGGAAAGGGGAAAGGGAAGGGGAAAGGTAGGAGGGGGATGGGAAAGGGAAGAAGAAAGGGAAGGGGAGGGGTAAGGGGGAGGGGAAAGGGAAAGTAAAGCAGAAAGGGACCCTCCTCCTTTCTCAGCACGAACTTGGGACCGACCATGATGGAGTTAACAAAAACCAAGGGAAAATGAAGGGAAAGGGAAGGGGGAAGGGGAAAGGGAAGGGGAAAGGGAGGAGGGGAAAGGGAAAGGGGAAGGGAAAGGGGAAAGGTGAAGGGGAAAAGGAAAGGGAGCCTCCTCCTTTCTCAGCATGAACTTGGGAAAGGGAAAGGGAAGGGAAATGGAAGTGAAAGGGAAGGGGGAGGGGAAGGGGAAAGGGAATAAGGAAGGGAAAGGGAAGGGAAAAGAGAAGGGAAAAGGGAGGAGGGGAGGGGAAAGGGGAAAGGGAGGAGGGGAAAAGGAGGGAGAAAAGGGAGGGAAAGGGAAGTGGAAGGGGAAAGGGGAAAGGAAAGGGGAAAGGGAAATGGACCCTCCTCCTTCCACAGCACCGACTTGGGACCGGCCATGGTGGAGTTAACAAAAAACAAGAGAAAGGGAAGGGGAAGGAGAAAGGGAAGGGGAAAGGGTAAGGGGTAAAGGAAAGGGACCCTGCTCCTTTCTCAGCATGAACTTGGCACTGGCCATGGTTGAGTTAACAAAAACAAGGGAAATGGAAGGGAAAGGGAAGGGGGAGGGAAAAGGGGAAGGGGAAAGGGAAAGGGAAAGGGAAGGGGAAAGGGAAAGGAAAAGGGAAGAGGAAAGGGAAAGGGAAGAGAAAGGGAAAGAGCCACCACATAGCAACAGGGCATTTCTGGTGAGTAAATTTTTTTTCACTCCAAATGTTTGTTAATACTAGTAAAGGACTGTGAAAAAGTAAAAGGGTTTTGCAGGATGGAATTCCGCTTTAAATAAGGAACCCAAACTTGCCAATTTTCTCACTACTGATTACTCAGCAATGGCAGTGTGAGTTTGAAAAGTATAAGTGACTTTTTTCTATATTGTGCGACTTATTTATTATTATTATACAGGATTTATACAGCGCCAACAGTTTACGCAGCGCTTTACAATATAAAAGGGAGACAATACAGTTATAATACAATAAAATACAAGAGGATTAAGAGGGCCCTGCTCAGAAGAGCTTACAATCTAATACTTTGCTTCAGAAGTGTCAGGCACACTTTCTCCATAAACTTACTTTACAGCCATTAGTCCCATCAGAGTCCCATCAGAGCCCAGCATGTATTGTGTATTTGAGAGTCAGCAATCTCCTCTCTCGCAGGACTCAAAATCTTCTCCCCAGCCCCATCCTTCATTTGATGTGACAGCAGAAAATTACATGCCTTTCTGATCTCTGGGCACCTGAACAGGTACGGAGAAAAAAAAGTGTAAATTATGTATATACTACAGATAATGATTCATTTGTAAAGCCTGCATTTTCCAGTGTTGCATATTCCCATGTATTCCTTTCATAATCTAGTTTATTTGTTACAGGTATTTATATAATGCCAACACATCAGTCCCTGCCCTCAAGGAACCTACAATCTAAGGTCTCTATCTTACATATATACATACACGCATTCACATACTAGGGCAAGTTTTAACAGGAGCAAATTACCCTGCCAGTGTGCCCATACATTTTTGAATAAAAGCTTGATAGAGAAAGATCTGGTTATCTGACTTTAATGTCCAATCTGCACTTACTCAGAGAATTTATATCCCATGCAAGAAAAGGCCTCCAGTCCAAACCAAATGCTGTATGTAAAGCAAACACCCCATGACCTGAAAAACAAAAGATAGTATAAAGCCATGTTCATAAAGAAGTCAGATTGACCTTTATTGACTGATTTCTGTGAAAGAAACAGAAGAGATGTTATGGATATTACATGTTTCATGGAAGACAACATTTTTCCATGCACCGACATATCTTGCCCTACAGAAGCCCTAAATGAAAAAGACCCTGAAAAAAAAAGAAATATGACAGGAGACGTCCAAGCATAAGAGAAATCTGCTTCCTCTATTATTTTCACCATTCACTATGTTTTTCTCAAGTTGCTTCCTATGTCAACGCAGCACAAAAAAACAAATTTAGGAGTAATGAGGACAGACACCAACAATTTAGATACTTTAATATGTTCCTTGATGAATAAGATATATTTATTTATATGAACACACATCCTTCCCAGGAGCCATCGTCTCTCTGTACTGAAAGGCAATAATCAAGCCCACATTGAAGAGTCTCTCTAGAAAAAAAAAAAAATGACTATCAAGGTTCTTCAAACACATATATGGCGATATGTTACACAAGAACACCAGCTGTATTGAACAAGCAAGACATACCTTTAAAGAGATTGTCATCTAGATCCTTAAGTGTCTGCAAAGCCATCTTCCAATCTCTGGCCACATAACAGGCCTGGAGGATGTGACTAGCTTTCCATCAAAATATGGCCTGGGAGCTCAGGGCTCCTCCAATTACCATGGCAAGTATGTGAAGCATGTAACGTACCTTGCATCATACGGATTGAGGCCGTCTACAGTATGTCATGTCCAGCCTGGTGTACAAATAAGTAAATCTGGAGTGTTCCACTTATAGCAGTGTAAAAAAGGTGGAAAAGTCTGACGTATATCATTAAAAGCACAATGTAAATAGTGGAGTTGTCTAGAGTAAGCTATGTCCAACACAGTATACAGAGCAGGGCAGTCCAATTATGTCACGTACAACACAAAGTGCAAAGTGGGACAGATTAGAGTACGTCAACCACAACACAATGATGCATTTTTTTGAACAATGTAGCATACAACACAGCCAAAATATGTTCACGATTTGAAGTATTATTGTGAACATAAAGCTGTCTGTCTGTATCATACATCACACTAAACTATGTGATATGAGACTAGAGGGTAGGGCTATTTTTCACTCACTTTCTAGGTTTCCTCTTTAATATATTGTAACTATGAGACTGATATCACAGCTAGAAAGCAAAGATGGCTTTAATTTTATTATGATACCTAAGGTTTTTTTCTCTTTAGACTTATGCATACAAATGATATGCTGAGAAGGAAGAGTATCCACTAGAGGTGCACCGAATAGAAATTTTGGTGCCAAAACCGAAAAAACAGTTTTTAAAAAGAGAATATATTATAATTTATATATATATATATATATATATATATATATATATATATATATATATATATATATATATATATATATATATATATATATATATATATATATATATATATTGTATTATATTCGACTTTTTAATTAATATCTCAAATCCAAATGAATAATCATGAGTTTAAATGAATATGAATTTATTGGCAGCCATTATTGGCATCTTTAGCACAAGAAAAGTTTATTACTTTAAGTTCTATATATTTATAACCCAAACAATTTTTTCAGTATTCTCTGTGTCCTTTAATACTAAAAAAATTGCCATTTTCCTAATCGAAGTGGTTCCATCAAGTTGTTTATGTCTGAAAGTGGGCTTAGGCATGCCATACATGGTTCGAATTTCGGCCGGTTCAGCAGGAACCGGCTGAAATTCGAACTGTCTATGGGCAGGCTGAATGTACCAAGTTAAATTGATCGATCAACTTGTGTACAACCAGCATGCTGGGTTTTACCTGCAATTATCGCTAGGGGTTGCTATAGCCGCTAGCAATAATCACTGTCTTCTCCCGGCAAAAACGGCTTCCCCCACCCTCCCCCCACCCTGCCGGGAGAAGACCCGGCCCGGCGGGAGGGATTCCCACATCAACACTGTCTGTGTTGATGAGGGAATTGAGCAAATTTCTTTCCAGCAACCTGTGGTTGCTAGAAAAAAAATTGCTCCATGTATGGCTGGCCTTACAATCTAATATGTTTAGATATTTCTGATCTAAAAGCGTCTTACCACATCTGCAGCCTGTCATAATCTGTCCCTTGGAATGTGATCAGATAGAAAGGAGCAGTTTTCCTGGAGCAGCAGGACAGATTTTAGACCTACAATCTGCCACAATCCAACCTCTGTCACGGGTGCTGAATGGAAACCCTCCCTGTCATACAGAAAACATAGGAGCATAGAGTCAATGCTATATAGAGGACTAGTTTCCAGGAACAGTTTAATGCCTCTTTCCAAAACACTGACATCTGGGAACCTGTATGATATCACAGGAATATGGCCATTATTGTAGCAATTACAGTGAAAATCAAGATGAGTAAAAATGAACAAAACACAATTTAACACATTTTTGAGTGAACAAATATAGATTCAAAGGCTAATAATAAAGAAGAATAAAATACAAAAAAAACATAGAAAGAGGAAAGAAGCCATTGATAATCTTTTTTTACTAATACAGGCGCTCCCCGAGTTACAAACAAGATGGGGTCTGTAGGTTTGTTCTTAAGGTGAATCTGTTTGTAAGTCTGAACAGGTCAATTTTTTAAGTGTAGCTCCAGCCAAAAAAACAATTTTTATGTTTTTTTGGATAGCATAGGGAAGGGTTAACACCCCTGTAATTGCCACACCAAATTCCGACCGTCCAGAACACGATGACGTACAACATGTACGACGAGACTAGAAAACGGAAGTTCAATAGCCAGTAGCCAATAGCTTCCGTCTCGTACTTGCTTCAGAGCATGAGTCGTTTTTGGTACATCGGAACAGCATACAGACAAGCGGTTTTCCCAATAGGAATGGTTTCCGTCTGAAAAATTTAGAACATGTTCTCTTTCTAGGCCCGTCAGCATTTTCGACGTAAAAAGTCTGATGGGGCATACAAGTGATCGGAATATACGATGAAAAGCTCCCGTCTGACTTTTTCTGTCGGACATTCTGCTCGTGTGTTACAGGAGTGAATTTCTCTTCCTAGGGGTAGATTTCCTCTCACTTCCTGTTGTCTCCCTCTGTTTGTAAGTCGGATGTTTGTAACTAGGGAGAAAGGAGGGTCCCTTTCCCTTTCATTTCCCTTTTCCCTTCCCTTTCCCTTCCCCTTTCACCTTCCCTTTCTCTTCCCTATCCCCTTCCCTCTTCCCTTCCACTTCCGCTTCCTTTTCCCCTTTCCTTTCCCTTTCCCTTCCCTTTCCCCTTTCCCCTTTTCTTTCCCCTTCCCTTTCCCTTTCCACTTCACCTTACCCTTTCTCTTCCCTTCCCCTTCCCTTCCCCTTCACTTTCCCTTGTTTTTTTAACCACTTGAGCCCCGGACCATTATGCTGCCTAAGGACCAGAGGTCTTTTTCCAATTTGGCACTGCGTCGCTTTAACTGCTAATTGCGCGGTCATGCAATGCTGTACCCAAACGAAATTTGCGTCCTTTTCTTCCCACAAATAGAGCTTTCTTTTGATGATATTTGATCACCTCTGCGGTTTTTATTTTTTGCGCTATAAACGGAAAAAGACCGAAAATTTTGAAAAAAAATGATATTTTCTACTTTTTGTTATAAAAAAAATCCAATAAACTCAATTTTAGTCATACATTTAGGCCAAAATGTATTCGGCCACAGCGTATATTTATTGGTTTGCGCAAAAGTTATAGCGTCTACAAACTAGGGTACATTTTCTGGAATTTACACAGCTTTTAGTTTATGACTGCCTATGTCATTTCTTGAGGTGCTAAAATGGCAGGGCAGTACAAAACCCCCCCAAATGACCCCATTTTGGAAAGTAGACACCCCAAGGAAATTGCTGAGAGGCATGTTGAACCCATTGAATATTTTTTTTTTGTCCCAAGTGATTGAATAATGACAAAAAAAAAAATATTTACAAAAAGTTGTCACTAAATGATATATTGCTCACACAGGCCATGGGCCTATGTGGAATTGCACCCCAAAATACATTTAGCTGCTTCTCCTGAGTATGGGGATACCACATGTGTGGGACTTTTTGGGAGCCTAGCTGCGTACGGGGCCCCGAAAACCAATCACCGCCTTCAGGATTTCTAAGGGTGTAAATTTTTGATTTCACTCTTCACTGCCTATCACAGTTTCGGAGGCCATGGAATGCCCAGGTGGCACAAAACCCCCCCAAATGACCCCATTTTGGAAAGTAGACACCCCAAGCTATTTGCTGAGAGGCATGGTGAGTATTTTGCAGCTCTCATTTGTTTTTGAAAATGAAGAAAGACAAGAAAAAACATTTTTTTTTCTTTTTTCAATTTTCAAAACTTTGTGACAAAAAGTGAGGTCTGCAAAATACTCACTATACCTCTCAGCAAATAGCTTTGGGTGTCTACTTTCCAAAATGGCCGACTTACCAGGGAAAAGACCTCTGGATTCAGTTCCCATTCCCCCTGCAGAATCAGCTGCCGACTGAGGTAGTCTGCCTCTACATTTAATGTCCCCTTTATGTGGACTGCGGAGATGGAAGGAACCCGACTTTCTGCCCAGGACAGGATCTCTGCAGATAGGGATAGGAGTGCTGTAGATCTGGTACCCCCCTGATGATTCAGGAACGCCACTGCCGTGGCATTGTCTGACAAGACCTGCAGCTCCTGGCCCCTGATCCTTCCCTCAAAAGCCTTTAGTGCTTCTCCTATGGCCAACAGCTCTCGAAAGTTGGAGGAGGCCCTTCTCTGTTCTGAATTCCAGGACCCCTGAGCTATTAGTTCCTCTAGGTGGGCTCCCCACCCCCAGGAAGTTGCGTCTGTAGTTAACCTGAGAGGCTGAAGTTGGCTCCAAAGGAGGCCCCCTTGAAGCCTCTGAGGAAGGAGCCACCAGTGAAGGGAGTTCTTTACTTCGACCGGAATGGCTATCTCTATGTCCAGAGAGTCTCTTCTTCTGTCCCAAGAGGATAAAAGGAAGTGCTGGAGGGGCCTGGAGTGTAGCTGTGCCCAAGGAACTGCTGGGATAGCTGACGTCATTAGACCCAGAACTCTCATGATACCTCTGTAGGAGATGGTGCTTGCCTGTAACAGCGACCTGACCACTGATATGAGGCCCTCTACCTTGCCCGGAGGTAGAATTAACTTTTGTTCTGAGGAGTCCACCAGGAACCCTAGATACAACTTTGTTTGAGCAGGAGTCAGTGAGGACTTTTCCCTGCTGACAATCCATCCCAGGTCTTCTAAGGTCTGCACTACTCTGGATAGATCCGGTAGTAGTTGATCCCGACTTAGACTGTAAATCAAAATGTCGTCCAGGTAGGGAATCAATGCCACTCCCTGGAGGTGCAAAAAAGCCACCACCTCGGCCATGACCTTTGTGAAGACTCTCGGACTGGATGCCAGTCCAAAAGGGAGAGCTGTGAACTGCCAGTGTTGCACTCCCTCTGGAGAGGCGATCGCGAATCTCAGGAAGCTTTGATGGCCCTGAAAAATGGGGACATGAAGGTAGGCGTCTTTTAAATCTAAGGTCACCACAAACACATCTCAGGAGATGTCTCCTGAGAGAATAGACACTCTCCATGCGGAACTTCTTGTAACGAAGAAAAACATTGAGGTTCCTTAGATTTATAATAAGACGATACCTTCCTGAGGGTTTTGGTACCACAAACACGTGGGAATAAAACCCCCGACCCTGCTGGTCCAGTGGAACAGGTATTATAACCTCCTGACTGGCCATTTCTCTTATATTCTGAAGGATTCCTATCACCTTGCAGGGATCCCTGGGAAGGTAGGTCAAGAGAAACTTGGGGGGTGGAGGGGAGAGAAACTCCAATCTGTAACCCTCTCTTATCATCCGAAGAACGTAGGGACTTTGGGTGATCCTTCCCCACTGAGAGGCAAAGTGGGAAAGTCTGCCTCCTACCGGAAAGTCATTTGGGGGTCTTGTCAACTGACTTCTGACTGGAAAAGAGAACACCAGTCTTTTGTTTGTCTTTTCCTGTGCCCCAACGTCTATTAGGGGAGACTTTTTTCTCAGAGAAGCGATTCATTGCCTGGGGGCCACAAAAAAACCGCTTCCTCTCTCTCCTAGGTTTGGTAGGAAACTTCTTCCCCTTCTCGGTAGATCTGGCTAAAGCCTGATCTAGGCCAGCACCAAAAAGGAGCGTTCCTTCAAAAGGGAGACCACAAAGATGGGTCTTGGATGAGCTATCCCCATCCCAGGTCTTAACCCAGAGGGCTCGCCTTGCTGAATTTAGCAAGGCACCTGTCTTAGCGGTTGTACGCACTGTCTCCACCGCAGCATGTGCTAAATATGCGACAGCATTCCCTATGACCTCCAGAGAATCCAGGACCTCCTTGGATTTGGAGGTTTCGGATACGTGGTCCATTAATTTACAGACCCACGTGTCGGCATTCCTTGCTATGCAGGCTGAGGCCAATGCGGGGCTCATAGCCACAGCGTTAGCTTCCCAGGCTCTGCGCAGAATGGTTTCAGCCCTGCGATCCATTTGATCCTTTAAGTTACCGGTATCTTCGAAAGAAAGATCCGACTGCTTAGAGACCTGTGCTAAGGAGGCGTCTAGTCTAGGAGTTTTGAAAAATCTTTCCTCATTCTCCTCAGAGAAGGGGCATCTACGCTTCCAGGTTTTATATTTTAGAAGCCTTCTTTCTGGTTCTTTCCATTCCCTTAAGATGACTTCCTTAAGGGCGGAATGTACCGGAAGGACCCTGGCCTGAGGTTTAATCAAGCCTCTATACATCCTATCCTGAGCGGACACCTGTGCAGCAGGCTCCTGAATCTCTTCTGAGGCATAAATAGCTTTCAGAAGATCTTCCATGTCGTCAGCAGAAAATATATGTCTGCTAGACCTGGATTCCTCCCTCCCATCCTCCTCTTGGCTGTCCACCACCCCTTCATCAGAAACCTCCTGATTAGGAACTTCTGAATCACACTCTTCCTCTGAATCGTGGGGGAGTGGGTACTTCAGTACATCCGCCCGATATCTCCTAGAGGAGGCAAAGCTCTCCTGGGAAGAGGCATCCTTACTGGAGTGAGCCTCTGAATCCCTAGGCTTAAGGGTGGCCTGAAAAGATTTTAAGGTGGACAGCATCTCAGTTTGCATAGTAAGGAATTCCTTCATCATCTGAGATGTCTCCTTCCCTGTCAACTTCTGTATACATTTAAAACAGAACGGTTTTGGATGATCTGGGGGTAGCCTGTCATTACAGTTCCCACATCTTTTAGAACGGATGGAGGATTTCACAGGACGGCTGGCAACCTCACGGGCAATAGCATCGTCCCCTGAAAAACACACAGGCATACACTGTGAGAATCGGAGAAGAGTCGGGGTACCCTCCCCCTCTAAACCTCCGAAGGCCGGTCAGACTCACCCCCTGTGGTCTCTTCCATGGCCGCAGACCCTGCAGGTCTCTCCTTCTCATGTTCCATGCTACTTCCGATCCCTGGTGCTGCATACAGGAACGCAGAGGAGATATGGGCGCCTGTTCCCTGTGGCTTTTTATATCCTCTGTATGCTGGCTGTATCACGCCACCACCGCCGGGATGCTGAGCTACACTCAGCAGAGAAGAAAAAGGGCTCTCCATGCAGGGATTCTTACCGCGCGAGCCCCGAACGGTCGTTCCGGTCGGCGGGTGGACAGGCGGCCAGACGGACGGACGGACGGACGGGCGGACGGGCGGGCGGACGAACGGCAGCCCTGGCCAGACCCCAGAACGGGTCCCAGGGTCTTGTAGCCAATAGAAGGAAAGCCACCAACTCCTGCCCTTGTGCGGCCACCGCACAGGTAAGGAAGGGGAACAGGAAATTTGGCCCCTGAAGTTCTGGGTACACCACCGCACCCAGGGTTCTTCAGCACTCGGGGGGGGGGGCTCTTCCAAGGGAGAAGCACAGTCACCATTTCAGGCCCTGCTCCTGCTGCCTCCCCCCCGAGAAATGGATTTGGGAAAAACCCCCAGGAAGGATGATGAACATCCGGCCAGACCCAGCGACTCCCCAGGCATTTGGTCCGGCTCCCAGGGGGAGACCATCAGCCCCAGGCCTTTAGGTCAACAGAAAAATAACAAACGGTTTCGCTGTGGGGAAACACAATCAAAAACTGTGGAGCATAGGGAGGGGCGGGGGCCTTTGGCCTCTTGATCGATTGTGTTTCCTGTCGGGTGGACCGGTCATCTCTCAGGGTGCAGTCCTGGAAGACGACTTGAGAAAATTGGGGTCTATTAGACCCTAGATCTCTCCTCTGCCCTCAAAGCATCTGACCACACCAAGATCGGTGTGATAAATTGCTTCCCCAATTTCCCAATGGCGCTATTTACATCCGGCAAAATCTAAGTCATAAAATGCTTGTAGCTTCCGGTTTCTTAGGCCATAGAGATGTTTGGAGCCACTCTGGTCTCTGATCAGCTCTATGGTCAGCTGGCTGAATCACCGGCTGCATTCTCAGGTTCCCTGTTGAGACAGGAGAGCCAGAGAAAAACACGGAAGATGGTGGGGGGGGGGCATTCCCTCCCATGGCTTGTAAAAGCAGTCTAGAAGCTAATTAGCCACTAGGATTGCTTTTACATGAAAGCCGACCGCTGGCTGAAAAGAATGATACCAAGATGATACCTAAACCTGCAGGCATCATTCTGGTATAACCACTCAAAGTCGTGAATGGCGTACCTGAAGACAAAAAAATGGTTAACAATAAAGCACAGTAAACGGTAAAGTATAAAAAATTGCATACCTGAAAAACAAACATGATAAAACATAACAACAATAAAACATTGCAGAATAGAATACAGTAAAAAAGAGCAGAACAATAGAGAGAGAATAGAGAGAGAGAGAACAATAAAACGACAACTATTTTTTTTTATTTTATATATTTTTTTTTTATTTTTTTTTACACTTTTTTTGTAACTAACTTTTATAAATGTAACCAGTTCCAGGTTCGGGTCTCTCAAAATGCGATGGCATCTTGGGAGACCCTGTGAAAGTGCGCCTAGTCTGTGCAGTGCTGTACCCTACGCTAATACTCAACTAGTGAATGGTAGCGTTCAAAACATTCACCAATGCAAAGACCAGGATTGTCAGGACAGGAGGGACAATAATAGCGGGTGTCATGCCTATATCCGCGCTTGCTGCAGACACGACATGTTTTTTGGGGGGGTTCGTTGGGTAGGGGTACTCAGGAGGACATAAAGAAAATGCCTCTCATGCAGCTGACTGCATTTGGTTGGGGATGTGAATGGGGGAAGTACGGGCGCTGCAGAAGTGGTGGGTTCCCAATTAGGATTGGCGAATGCAGCAGGAAGGGCACTATGGGCACGACGGGCCTGTGTTTGTCTTCTTGGTGGCAACGGGACACTACTTGTGCTTGCCACCTTACCAGCTTGAACTGCACTTATGGGACTCGCCACGTCACCAAGTGTTATTAAAGTGCGGGTTTGACTACGACCGGGGTGTACTAGGCCACTGGTGCTTGCCAGTTCAATAAAAAGCTACCAAAAAAGCTGTTAGCGATCGCAGGGATCAGGCCTGACTCTGCGAACGCTGCAGTTATGCGTTTAGTGTTTTGTAAGTGACAGTGATCGATCGATACTGCACTTGGGTGGGCTGGGCTGGGCCGGGTGGAGGGGCAAAACGCAGGTGCTAGCAGGTATGTGAGCTGATCCCGCTAACACTGCGTTTTTGGGAACCCTAAACTGCTGGGGACGCTAGTATAGATTTGATTGGATCAGATATTGATCCGTTCAGATACTATACCACTAAGGGAGGCGTATGCTGCGTGCGTGGGTGTTAGCGGTACTGGCGCTAACCTGACGCTGCCTGGGGCTGGTGCTTGCCAGTTCACCAAAACGCTACCAAAAAAACTGTTAGCGATCGCAGGGATGAGGCCTGACTCTGCGAACGCTGAAGTTATGCGTTTAGTGTTTTGTAAGTGAGAGTGATCGATCGATACTGCACTTGGGTGGGCTGGGCCGGGCGGAGGGGCAAAACGCAGGTGCTAGCAGGTATCTGGGCTGATCCCGCTAACACTGCGTTTTTGGGAACCCTAAACTGCTGGGGACACTAGTATAGATTTGATCAGATCAGATATTGATCCGTTCAGATACTATACCACTAAGGGAGGCATATGCTGCGTGCCTGGGTGTTAGCGGTACTGGCGCTAATCTGACGCTGCCTGGGGCGACGCATATCACCGCCGGGCGATCAGGGGGCTAAACCTTTATTCGGTAATAAACGGCGGGTGCCCTGACACTATAAAAAATAAACGAACTAACCAGCTTCACCCGTAACACTTATACGGTAATTAGTGGTGAAAGGGTTAACTGGGGGGCAATCAAGGGGTTAAAACATTTATTAGATAGTATATGGGGGTCCCTGACGCTATAAAATGCTGACGGCGAACCTAAATATTTACGTCCCTAACTAGCGTCACCAGCAACACTAATACAGCGATCAGAAAAATGATCGCTTAGTGACACTGGTGATGGGGGGTGATCAAGGGGTTAAAACTTTATTAGGGAGGGTTAGGGGTACCCTAGACCTAAAGGGGGCTAACCCTAACTGCCCTAACACTTCTAACTGTCACAAACTGACACCATGCAGTAATCAGAAAAAAAAAAAAAAAACTGCCTGGTGTCAGTTTGTGACGGGGGGGGGGGGGGGGTGTGTGATTGGGGGGTGATCGGGGGGCGATCGGGGGGGATCGTGGTGTTTTGTGTGTCTGGCATGTTCTACTATGTGTGTTTGTGTTTTACACTCACATTTCAGTCTCCTCTCCTCGGCGCCGGAACGGAAAATACCGAGCTGAGGAGAGATGACATCATTTCCTTTGCTGCTGTTTAGCATACAGCAGCAAAGGAATGTTCCCATTGGCCGGCGGCGATCGCGAGGGGGGGGCCACGAACGGATGGCCTCCCCCTAACCTCCGATCACCGGGGGACAAAACAGGACCGCCTCGGGCACCGGGGGGGTCCGATCGGACCCCCCACCCGCGGGAGGCAAATCACGTGTATGTACGTGATTTTGCCTGCCCGTGCCGCCTTGCCGACGTACATCGGCGTGAGGTGGTCCTTAAGTGGTTAACTCTACCATGGTCGGTCCCAAGTCCATGCTGAGAAAGGAGGGTCCCTTTCCATTTCCCTTCTCCTCCCCCATCCCCTTCCCTTCTCCCATCACCTTCCCTTTCCCCTCCTCTTTCTCCTTCCCTTTCCCCACCCCCTCCTCCCTTCCCCCCTTTTCCTTCCCCCTTTCCCCTTTCCCTTTCCCCTTTCCCTTTCCCCTTCCCTGTTCCTTCCCTTTCCCAAAATCAGGGAACCATTTTCTCCACCATGGCCAGTCCCAAGTCCATGTTGAGAAAAGAGGAGGGTCCCTTCCCTTTCCCTTCCCCTTCCCTTTCCCCTTCCCTTCCCCTTTCTCTTCCCTTTCCCTTCCCTTGTTTTTGTTAACTCCACCATGGCTGGTCCCAAGTCCATGGTGGACTTTCCCCTTCCCTTTCCCTTTCCCCTTTCCCCTTCCCTTTCCTCTTTCCCCTTCCCTTTCCCCTTCCCTTTCCCTTCCATTACCCTTCCCTTTCCCTTGTTTTATGTTAACTCCACCATGGCCGGTCCCAAGTCCGTGCTGAGAAAGGAGGAGGATCCCTTTCCCTTTCCCAATCCTTTTCCCCTATACTTTCCCCTTCCCTTTCCCCTCCCCCTCCTCCCTTTCCCCTTCCCTTTCCCCTTTCCCTAACCCCTCCCCCTCCTCCCTTTCCCCTTCACTCTTCTCTTTCCCTTTCCCCTTCCCTTTCCCTTTGCCATTCCCTTTCCCCTTCCCTTTCCTTTTCCTTTCCCATCATCAGGGAACCATTTTCTCCACCATGGCCGGTCCCAAGTCAATTCTGAGAAAGGAGGAGGGTCCCTTTCCCCCTTCCCTTTCCCTTTCCCCTTCCCCTTTGCCTTTCCCTTGTCCTTTCCCCTTCCCTTTCCCCTACCCCTTACCCTTCCCTTTCCCTTCCCTTTACCTTGTTTTTGTTAACTGCACCATGGCTGTCCCAAGCCGTGCTGAGAAAGGAGGGTCCCTTTTCCATTTCCATTCCCTTCCCCATCCCCTTTCCCTTCTACCATCACCTTCTCTTCCCCTCCTTTCTCCCTTTCTCCTCCTCCTCCCTTTCCCTCCTTTCCCATTTCCTGTCCCATGCTCCATGCAGAGAAAAGAGGAGGTCCCTTCCCTTTCCTTTCCCTTCCCCTTTCCCTTCCACTTCCCTTTCCCTTCCCTTTCCCTTGTTTTTGTTAACTCCTCCATGGCCGGTCCCAAGTCAATGCTGAGAAAGGAGAAGGGTCCCTTTCCCTTCCCCTCCCTGTTTCCTTTCCATTCCCCTTCTCTTTCCCAACATCAGGGAAATATTTTCAGTATACAAAGTTTTTGTTAACTCCACCATGGCCGGTCCCAAGTCCATGCTGAGAAAGGAGGGTCCCTTTCCCTTCCCATTCCCTTTCACCTTCCCTTTCTCTTCCCTTTCCCTATCCCCTTCCCTTTCCCTATCCCCTTCCCCTTCCCTCTCCCCTTCCCTTTCCCCTTCCCTTTTCCTTTTCCCCTTTCCTTTCCCTTTACATTTCCTTTCCCCTTTCCCCTTTTCTTTCCCCTTCCCATTCCCTTTCTCTTTCCTCTTCCCTTGTCCCTTCCATCCTTGTAGCAAAATCAGCCAGCTAAACGTGTCGGCTGAACCACCAAAGTTAGAGGATTTAAGCTGCGAACTAGTGGTCCCGTCTGATGGTGCATATTCGAGCATAAAAGAAAATGCACAAATATGTCAAGGAAGAAGGAGAGGGAACCCTTTTCAGTATACAATGTTTTTGTTAACTCCACCATGGTCATGCCCAAGTCTTTCCCTTTCCCTGTCCCCTTCCCTTTCACCTTCCCTTCCCCTTTCCCATTTCCCCTTCCATTTCCCTTTCCCCTTCCCCCTTTCCTTTCCCTTCCATTTCCCATCCCCTTCACTTTCCCTTGTTTTTGTTAACTCCACCTTAGCCGGTCCCAAGTCCGTGCTGAGAAAGGAGGATCCCTTTCCCTTCCCTTCTCCCTTCCCCTTCCCTTTCCCCTCCCCTTTTCCCTCCCCCTCCTCCCTTTCCCCTTCCCATTCCATTTCCCCTTCCCTTTCCCCTTCCCCTTCCCCCTTTCCTTTCTCCTCCCCTTTCCCCTCCCCCTCCTCCCTTTCCCCTTCCCTTTCCCTTTTCTTTTCCTCCTTCCCTTTCCACTAACCCTTTCTTTTCCCTTTCCACTTCCCTTCTCCTCCCCCTCCCCCTTTCACTTTCCATTCCCCTTCTCTTTCCCAACATCAGGGAACCATTTTCAGTATACAATGTTTTTGTTAACTCCACCTTGGCCGGTCCCAAGTCCGTGCTGAGAAAGAGGGACCCCTTTCCCTTCCCTTATCCCTTCCCTTTCCCCTTCCCATTCCCTTTCCCTTTCCCCTTCCCCTTCCCTTTCCCCTTCCCCTTTCCTTTCCCTTCCATTTGCCATCCCCTTCACGTTCCCTTGTTTTTGTTAACTCCACCTTGGCCGGTCCCAAGTCCGTGCTGAGAAAGGAGGGTCCATTTCCCTTCCCTTCTCCCTTCCCCTTCCCTTTCCCCTACCCTTTTCTCTCCCCCTCCTCCCTTTCCCCTTCCCATTCCCTTTCCCCTCCCCCCTTTCCTTTCTCTTCCATTTCCCATCCCCTTCACTTTCCTTTGTTTTCGTTAACTCCACCTTGGCCAGTCCCAAGTCCGTGCTAAGAAAAGAGGGTCACTTTCCCTTCCCTTCTCCCTTCCCTTTCTCCTCCCCTTTCCCCTCCCCCTCCTCCTTTTCCACTTCCCGTTCCCCTTCCTATTCCCCTTCCCCTGCCCCCTTCCCTTTCCCCTTCCCCCTATCCTTTCCCTTCCATTTCCCATCCCCTTCACTTTCCTTTGTTTTTGTTAACTCCACCTTGGCCGGTCCCAAGTCCGTGCGGAGAAAGGAGGGTCCCTTTCCCTTCCCTTCCCTTCTCCCTTTCCTTTCTCCTCCCCTTTCCCCTCCTCCTTTTCCCCTTCCCGTTCCCCTTCCCATTCCCCTTCCCCCTTCCCTTTCCCCTTTTCCTTTCCCTTCCATTTCCCATCCCCTTCACTTTCCTTTGTTTTTTTTTTTTTTTTTTGTTTTTTTTTTTTTAATTTCTTTATTTATCATTTTCCAATACAAAAACATTCCTCTGAGGAGACATGCCTCCCTGGGAAAAAAACCAACAGATCATCGATATATTCAGGTAGCAAACTTGACCACTTCCCGGGCATGCCCCTCATCCCCTATCCTTAACCCCCCTCCCCGCCCCGCCCCCCTTACCCACCTCCCTTCCCTGCGGGGTGTAGTTCAAAGGCAAGCAAACTCTTGCCTGCCATACCTCCCTTGCCGAATTATTTGGTTTACTCCCTTTTTATATTATCTCCTTTAGGTAGGTCCAAGTTTTTTTAAAGTTAGGCCACCTGCCCATTTCCCCCTGCATTCCTGGTCCTCGTCTGGTTCCACTCCCCTCGTTCCAGGCTTTCTATGTTGTAGATTTCATTGAGATCAAATAGCCAATCTCGCGTTTTAGGACTTAACGGGTTCAGCCAGTTTAGCGAAATCTGTCTCTTGGCAGAGTCTAGAATTATCGGGGTCAGGGAGGTCCTATAGCTCTTAACTGTATCTTGAGTACCATGGAAGAGACAGACCCATGGGTCCTCCTCTATTTCCCTCCCCGTGAATTCTTTTGATAGGGATAAAATTTTTTTCCAAAAGACCTTTATAATGGGGCAATCCCACCAGATATGGGCCATTGTGCCTTTAGTCTGGCATCCCCTCCAGCAGGAATTCCCCTTAGACCCATCCATCTTGCTTATTCTGTCCGGGGTGGCGTACCATCTTGATAATACTTTATAGTGGATTTCCGTTCTCCTAATATCTAATACTGCATAGTGTACCAGATTCAGGATTTTACCCAAGGTGTTACTAGTGCATAGTGACCCCAATTCCTGCTCCCACCTTATAATATAATGAGGCGTCTTATCCTCCTGTGACTCGCCG